>OMOT01079500.1:35263-57708 GCA_900312575.1 Acanthochaenus luetkenii
CTCATCACTCCACTGCAGTTTACTTATTCTGGACAAGTACTTAGGTAGTCATGAGCTGTCAGTGTGACGGATCACACCGGATGCTTACGTTTTCTCTTTTCAAGGGGACATTGGCTCACACACACTTCTCCCACGAACCAAACACCAAGTTCCAGGTTCATATGGGTAAAGGATGCCAGCTTCCTTTTTTATGAAAGACTCTATGAAGGTTCAAGTGAAATACATTACGCCAAATTATTGGTGAAATGGTGAAAGTGTTTATACATTTGCAATGTAGTTTTTTCTCTCCAAGCAATTGAACTGTCCTGAGAATGCGACAACACCAGGCTACCGACTTTTACACTTTTTGGTTAGACTCACAACCGGGAGGAAAAACGCTTCCTGACCCCTAAGAACCTTAATAGCGCTCTTGAATTAGACCGATCCACTGCAGCAGAGTCAGGAGGGCGGTGCATGTTATGGTCCCAGTGCCATTCAAGACCACCAGGGGGGTGAAACATGTACGCGTGGTGTGTCACAATGTTTCAGGGAGGGAGGGGGGGTGGTGGGTCTGTGCCACTGTGAGGAGGGTTTGAATGGCAACAGCTGGCATCAGAGGAGTCAACTAACCACAAGAACAATCACATACTAGACAAAGAAATCAATGGAGAAACAACATAGAATTTATGTGGTAAGATACTGGAACTGATCTAATTAAAGTATACAGTATTTTACTATAGTGTCCTATGATCAACACACAGTAAAATAAACATTGCACTTTGTTTACTTACTTATATAATTAGGTTTTACTCTTGAACAGTAATCAGTGTCAATTTTTAGCTGACGCACAATGGCGATTATGTTATGGGGGAACATCTTTTTCTATAACCCATCCAGAAAAAAAAGAAGAAGAAAAAATAAACGCTTCTTAAAATGTTTCTTAAACTAAGGAGTGAAAAGATGCACACAAAAAGTCATGTTTTTGTTTGGAATAGCAGGATCTATTATTGTGGAGTGTTAAGTAGTGTGTGACATTAAGGTTCAATAGGTCCGACTGTTCCATGTTAGTGTTATAATGGAAGTTAAGTTGGTTTGGACTTTATATCTCGAATACGTAGAAGATGTTGGCTCAAAAAGCAACTGCAACATATCAGTAACTGTGAAGGAAAATGTTGCTGGCAGAATTTATGGCTGCGCTTACATAAAAAGGTGTATTGTTTCTTTAATGAGGGGGACACAAGAGACGGTTACAACAGAAGGTGGTACAGATGCCACACTACTAATAGACAGTCTTACCTTCACTTTGCTACCTGACCTGTGGGCTGCTTAGAGGTGCAAGTAAAGCGAACAGATTGGTTAAAACTATAGAGAAGTCTGACTGGGCCCAGTCATTAAATGGAGGATTTGACAAGGGTACCATCTGAGAACCGTCTCAGAACCACTCACAGATGCTGAGCTATCACTGAATTAAAACAGGCCTACGGTTTGGCCAAGAGCAGCGCACCCTGGCACTGTCAATATAAATTCAACCCCAGCAGGCTTGAATGTTCAAATCTAATGTTTGGTGACCTATATATAACTTTCATATGTAGTTTGCACTCCAAATCATGTTATACCTTTATAAAACAGATTGATAACGTAGCATGGGATTGCACCTTTAAACGCTGCGGGAGCCGTGGAAATGAACGGAGGTCGATTAGACGCTAGAGGGATCCGTGAGAGAGCAAGGCATGTGCGTGCGTGCGTGTGTGTTAGTTCTACAAGCTGACTATGTGGAACGCATGGATGGCGTCAGACATTTATGGGTTAGAGCTTTCTCTGGTTTGGGGATGAAATCTGCCGTCTGCGTAGTTGGCCATGTTGTGTATTGGGTTACTTACAGAACTGAGAGATGGGAGCATCCATTTGGGCTGAGGCACCCCCTTTGGAGTTGAGTTTCTGGACCTGAGTGGGTGGGACCGGCTTGTGGGACTGGCCAGTGGCACGATACATGGCCTGGACCCACAGGATGCGGTCCTGCTCATCGTCACTGGCAAAGATCACAGTGTCACCTTCCTTCACGGCATTGAAGAAAGCCCTGCCGCCATCCAAGCCTAAGAGGAAGGGAAGTTTCAGGACGTGTGTGTGTGTGCGTGTGTATGTGTGTGTGCGAGTGTGTGTGTGTGTGTGTACGTGTGTGTGTGTTTGTATGTGTGTGTGTGTGCATGTGTGTGTGTGTGAGTGCGAGTGTGTGTGTGTGCATGTGTGTGTGTGCTATCCCACCTGGCTGGGGGTCAGTGTAATCCACAGTATACCCATCCAGCTGCAGAAGCTCCTGCGGTTCAGATTTCTTCTCTCTGTAGCTGCACATGGCAAATGTGTACTGACTCACCTACAACACAGAGGATTATCCTGTTTTATCACACAAAACACTGTTTGGCCACATTATTGAATTATGTTGAATTGTCCATGAGAATTTGTTTACCATATAATATTTTATCCTTGCATATAAATGCAATAATGTAAACACCAAATTTAAAAGAGTCATTAAAACTGACTAATGGGCTAAAAAGCTCTTGCCAACGTAAAACTGGCAATTCAACTAAGAGGGGCGTCCCTAGTTGGATTATGCTGAACAGTGTTTTTGATAATTCTACCTGTGTTTTTCTATTACTTCTATGCTCCTCACGCTCCATTGAGCCTTGGAGATAACCCACCTGCACCAGGACAAAGAAACGCTTCTTCCAGCGCTTCCAAACGTTCTTTCCAAAAGCCCACAGATACCTGAAAAACATTGTGCACACACAAGGAGATAAACCCCACTCCATATCTCATATTGAAGAAAAAGTCCACTCCCCCAACATATTACTATGATGGTAGCATATAACTCACATACAGAAACAGTGAATTGGTATTTATAAAGAACGTGGCTTGACAGAAATCAGCAAATCAACAAGTTTCGCTAAATTCTAATTCTCGTGATGAATAGCATATTGGTCATGTAATGGAAATGTATGATATGTTATGTTCATTCATGTTGCCCTCAATATTTGCAGAGCAAAACCTAAAATACACAGTGGTATCCACCAGGGGGAGTAGTACACTTGACTCCACAGTATTTTTCCATGGTATGTGACTAGAAATTAGGCCAAGGAGCTGAGAGGGCTGGAGGTCTATAAGAAACACACGGATGATGAGAGGCACATACGGACGTCGCTAGATAGCTCCAGTGGCACACAGCAGTATCTCTCACCCAGAGTGTTTCATGTTCTGTGGCTTGTCCATGCGGATGGCCAGTTTGATCTTGAGATCGTGGTCGGGGCAAGCCTTGGTCAGGGCCATCTTATGCAGCTCTGACTGCTTGGGGCTGTTAGGAGTTGGGTGGAGGACAACCTGCACTCAAACGAAACGGACGCAAAAAGTAGGAGTTGAGAGATTCTTCGCTTTCACCATACAATGCTTAGTGTAGATATCCAGGAGGCACATCGTTCATGATGACATCTATCTTAACAGATGCTCCAGGACCTGTCGAATAAAAAAAGCATGCCATCTAATCCTACATAAATGTCACCACGTCCAGTACAATGTAATTCCAATGGAGGGAAGAAGGGTGAAACGTATGTAGGATTAGATGCCATGCATTTTTCAATATGGCTTTATTCTTTCAAATAAGAAAAATTATACAGGTGCGTCTGTTAAGACAGATGTCATCATGAACAACCGTACGTACCAAGATATTTAAATAACAAAACAATGAGCTTACAAGATTTCCATTTTCATTTAAAAATACAACTTTTGATCAGAGTGAATAAAATAGAGTAAGTTACCCTGCCCAGTTCTTTGTCCTCCAGTGCCAGTACCCCTGTGCTTTCTGTAAACAGTTTCACCTTGACAGCAGGCAGAGGGTGCGTGGTGGTGAAGTCCCCTTGGGTCCCCCAGCTGAAAGACACAATAAAAGACACTCAAGAGGTTCGCTTCCATGGCAGCATGGTATTCTCAGACAATAACTACACCTCCGGCGATCATTGGACAGCTTTTTACAGGTGAATAAGAGTGATTTTATTTACTAAACTTCTTCAATAAACAAGATAAAATATATGAATTTAAACGAATAACAAATAAAACCCCTGTTTCGTGACTCTGTGTGTCTGTGCATTCACATGCACGAGTATGTGTGGGTATCAAAGATGTAAATGTTTTAATGATCGGTTATGACACAGCCTAAGAATAGCAGCTGGCATTTTTTTTGGGTCACAGGGATTTTTTTTGCAGCGCACAACAGAGAGGACGTAATACATTGTTTATAGACACATACACAGAGAGAGACACACTGCGGTATCTATTTTATTATAGAAGAAAGATTATGGAGGACTGAGCGGGAGCCTGTTTCACCATTATATGGGAACACACACTGTAGAGTCACATAGATCTATCTTAGATCTGTCCGATGCCCCAAAAGAAAGGAAATTGGAAGAAAGCAAATGCCATGAGATACTGGCTGAATCACAGTGTCAGCCCAGTATTTAAATGACACATTCTGTAATGTATTATTATGTACTGTCCTGCTGATTTGAGATTGTTTTGATCATCAATATGGATAGTATTAAAATAGTAAAAATATACGGTATAAAACAATATCAATAAATAAAACACGTTTGATCCTCATGCAGGCCTACTAAGCCTAGTTTCTTATGAGAATATCAGCTCAGCACAATAACAGTGGGCTACAGTGGGCCTATAAACCAAGTGTTCTGCGTGGACCATTACCAGAATCACTTGACCAAATTACAAAGATTAAACTGCAAAAGTATTATTTAATTTAGCAATGAAAGCCTAACGAGTAACTGCTTTGTCTAGTCAGCACTCGGTCAGCGACGGCTTGATAGAGATCTAAATGACTAAACTGTGATAAGTTAGAATTGATACCCAAATAACATCCATATCATGCTTCGTCACATAAAGAAGGTTAATGCAAATACACATTCAAAATAATCTCCACACAAGCGTGTTTAAACGCACCTGCCTGCACACAGGCCATCAACATTCTCAACTGACTTCCATGACATTCATCACAAAATCACAGTTATAGCGTACTGTATCGGCAAGAGTGCACCAGGTGGAGGACAGGTACGTTTCTTCACACTTCTTTCTTGCGTACTTTCAAACTAGTCAGGACTCTGCAGAGTATCTATGGAAGGGGCCTCAGAGGGATGTGGGCCTGCTGAGTGGCTACAGGGGATGTGGGAGGTGCTTGTGTCAGCACTTGCATGCAACTTTCAACTTTAAATGCACGACAGTATGTGTTCTGGTCTGCTGCAGTTCTGTTTGTTAACATTGCACAAACGTTTGTACAGGAATAACTTAAGCTGTATGTTATATTGAGCCATCTAGTGGTAGTAATTCTTGATCCATATGGTGCTATAAAGGGCCTTTGAGAGGCCACTGGCAAGAACACTGGTAGAGTCGCCCAACAACCAAGAACCCACTGAGATGCAGGAGGGCTTGGCAGAGTACCGGTAGGTTTATTGCAAGTTTCAAAACCATACACATTAACATGAGGCACTAAATATGAATAACTGTTGAAACGAAGATATAAAAGAATGGAACAAAATATCAACAGTAAAACTTTATCGGACAGATAATTAAAAGCATTTCAATTACATTTTCTGTTTGGCTTTGAAATGAAATTGCCTCCTTCTCTGTCTAGTGCAGGTAAATTACTTCCAATAGTGGAATATTTAATTTAGATTTACTTGAATGTATCTTGATACTTAATACCTGATATCTGATACTTGTCCTGATGCTCAGCTGCTGCTTTTTTTTCTTCATCATGTTTTAAAGGTTCAATTCATAACAACAACACTGAAATCAAACAATAGTACTGAAGATATTTTTTTCATTCTGAAACTGACTGAGTACTTTTGAGGTCTTTTCAAGGACTGGCACTATGACTGCTAAACACACATTTTAATTTTAATGTCATCAAACAATGAAATAAAATACAACATATAAGAAAAGGGTATTTTTCACATACAAGTGCTACTCAATAAGAATCTAAACTGATGTAATAATGATTAAAATACTCAAAACAGTCCAGTGGCTTATCAAACAGAAACAACCATGAATCAATACAAGACAGTTGATACTTTTGGCTGATTTTCTATTATAAATAAATATATTTATCAGATATTGTATATATATATATACAAACATATATATATTTCATGGGCATGCAGCAAAAATAACTAATTGCACAGCTACAATTTTGGCGCTCTGTGTGTGTGCATGTACATGCATGTAAAAAGCATATTCTGCCCTTGTGACAACCAAAGTTTGTGAGTAGAGTTAGATTAAGGTTAGGTTGTGGTAGAGTATGAATCGTATTTACAATATTGGCCGGGCAAATAGTTTACATTGATATAAACATGTGTGCGTGCATGAGTGCGTGCACGTGTGTGCTCAGGCCCTTACGTTGGCTTGGATGCTTCTGCTTGGTCTGTCTGGAGTTTCTCCCCTCCCTCCACCTCCATGGTACAGTAGACAATCCGGTTAGGAGCCAGAGACTTCAGCCCCTGTACTTCCATGATCACCACCTAGGCAGCACAAACACCTTAGTGAAGGTTGTGGAATAATATTTGTTCATGTCTTGAAAAAGGTCAACAGATGTAGGAGGCAAATCCTTTCAATTTGAACGATTTGTTCCAGAAACACTATCCCAACCACATTCACTAAATATAGGACTTATGATATGATAATGAAAACACTGTCCTGTTGCCCAGAGCCTAGGTATTAAGTTTCATACCCTGCTAGTGACCTCTCATATTGCTGGAATGTACTTTTTTCATCCATGAAAAGTAAAACCATCCTCCATTAAAACAATAACTCACCCTCACACTTGAGAAAAAAATGAAACCTAATGGCTATCATAGAAACTGGTGCGCATGGGAATAGCCTATCTATCACATAATGTCTTATACCTGGTTCTTTATAGCTCAATGTGTAGAGAATGGCACTAACACCACCAGGGTTAGGTACTTATATTTGCACTTGGACCACCTGTGCCAAAAATATATACACTCACTCGTAATACTGCAAGGCACTTTGGATGAAAGCATCCACCAAATGGCATAACTTATGTTATCCTTTCTGAAGTTCACTGCTTCATATCATTTACCGTATGTGACTGTTTCAGTTTATAGACAGACCGTTTGTGTTTGTCAGTCCAGTCATCAAATATTGTTAAGCTAGCAAGTTTTTGGTAGAAAAAACACCAATTTGCATTCAAATGGCACAGTCCACATCAAGACTATGAACATAGATTGACAAAGACTGGGCACAGCATTCAATAAATACAAGAGCCATGCGAAAGAACCTCATTCTGGTCCTACAACATCTGTCCGTCTGTCTGTTTTTAATGAATTCCTTCAAATGTCCGGGTTTTTGCGTTGCTTGTTCCACCGACCATTTCCCCCGAAAACTATCATTTTTAATATCGTTTTTCATTCCATAAGTGTAACGTTACTCATCGACTGTTTAAAATGTTGTATAAGGCGCCACACTGGCGTTACGCACAGTTACCAGTTTGTATGAAACTATTCTTTAATTCCATTGATTGTTGCTCAGTTAGATCTAGTTGGCTCCTTTTCTCTATATTAGATATTTTTAGTATCGCACTCTTGCAAAGACTTTCATGCTCATTTCATGAGCAATTGGAAACTGCTGGGAGAGATCAGCTCTTCAGACAAATATGGACGGGCAGACAAGACTGAAGAAAACTGAAGAGGTAGAATCATTATATTTTTCTTTTGAAATACATGAGTAGGCTCTACTTGTGGATCTTGATAGGTCCTATCTATATTATGTAGGCCCATATGATATATTTATGGATGTTCACATGTTTGTTTACAGAATGTAGATGTGTCCATTCTATTCCACTATGGCTCTATATCCACGCGACTGAGTTTAGTGCTGATTTATGTATTCACTGCCATTTGCAGTGTTCGTGTGGTGCTTTTATTTACGTCGTCACGATGCCTCGTACAATCATGACTACAAATGTGAAACTTAATTGTTAATGATACAAATATTTTCATATTTATTATTATTATAAGTATTGAAATCCGAGGATGTCTGTAGAATTGATGTGAACACATGATTTCTCACTAATTCAGCCCTTAAGAACACGGCTCACTCCAGTCTGGCCGACTTACGACTGCTCTTTAGTGTTAAGTCCTGTTCTTAGCTGAGAACGAATCACAGATAAGAAACCGTTCATTAATGCCAGAATTGTCCCGGAAACTTCCTAAGTGGACTTGAGAAGAAATGTATTCGGTACTTTTTCTTAACTGCGTTCCAGAATGAGGTCCATTGAGTTCAAAGTTATACTGAGTGACCTTGAGGTTCCAATGTTCAAAATCCGTGATGGTGTCCACTTCTAATAATGTGTAAAGGAACAGCATGTTAAAAACCAAGTGATATTGTGACATGTTATGTGCTTCCTGATTCTGAAATAGCACTGTATCATAATGTGTGAGGCAAGATTGCTCCCTGCTCCGTGGTGATAGCTCATCCCAGCCGGGCTGATAACAAGATGACTCACGTTCCCTGTTAAGGAGCAGGTAAAAGCTTTTTCTGTGTGTCTCTCTGTTTCTCATACCGTCTGCTCAAGTCTCAGAACAGCTCTGCTGTCCGTTTCTATACTTAGCTAGGAGCAGAGAAGTAGTCTAGGACAGGATTTATGAGCCCATATTTAGGCAGATGTAGTCTTACATCAAGGGGATGTAGAGCGTTCTTTGCTATTCTGATGCATTTATACTTGCTCCTTCTGACTACTGTTAGAAATCCTTAGAAATGTTGAGTTTCAAAAGGGGAAACTATTGTTTTAAGGGATTCTGTCAAATGGCAAAACGATTAGAATTCTGTAATGCGACTAGAACGTGTTTTTCAGATATACACGATTATATATTTATATCTAGCCTCGCTAAGAATGTACTGGTTTACCTCCAGAGTGAAGGACAGAACCACGTCAGACTTGGACAGCGTGTTCTCGTCCTCCTGGCCCATGTCGATGATAGAGGTATTGTGTCCCCGTTTCAGCTTCTGAAGTTTGAACTCCCCTCCCTTGGACACAGGCATGCTCTCCAGGTTAGCCATCAGCTGATTGACTGAAGACTTGAGCTCCTCAATGTACATGGCCTCCATCTCTTTCGACACAAATTTGGGAAACTTACCACCCTGGAACCAGAAAAGGACAGACTGAACATACAATCATATTCTTGATAGTAACAACGTAGTACATTTTGGAAGAAGAGGTCTTTTTCAAAATGGTGTGTATCTATTTTGTTCTATCAATCATTGTGTAATAAGAATAATATTTTATTTATAGAGCAGTTATATAAATAACATTATATAAGTGTTAATGAATAAGTTTCCAAAGAGCTTTAGAAAAAAAGCATAAAAACAAGATTAGTAGGTGTCACTTTTTCAAATGGAGGATGTCTTATTTTGGAACAATCGTTTAATGTAACTAAACTATGAAAAAAGTGTGAAAGAAGTGTATCCATACATTTATATTGACATTATTTTAGATATATGCGTGACTGATAAAGGAAAGTGTTGTAGGTTTCCCTCTGCGGGTGGCAGCTCACACTGTGATGTTTACATGAGTTAGAGCATATTAGTGACATATTAACGATATAATAAAGCATATTAACAACAATATTCTGAGCCCACTGCTGGTGTCTGACTCACCCTGGCAATCTGGTCAGCCATCTGAAGACGGCCATCCAGCTCCCGTCTGATCTGTGCAGCCTGTTCATCCAGGTTGTCCAGCTATTGATAAACAGAGAGGAACAGATCAATACAGCCCCAATAATAGCCCACTATGCCTCAGCCAATACTTTGATACAGCCAAGGGTCAGTGTCATGGGTCACCTACACATCCCAGCTTAATTTATCTCGTAATTTACAATACATCATGTAATATGACATATAAATGTCAATGACATATACTGTATATCTGCATATTACAGTTAACATATATGATAGATATGTTAATAGTAGTATGTTAATCATTTATAATCAGGGTAGGTTACTTTAAAATGGATTGCATTACAGTTACTAGTTGCCTCGCAACTGTTGTCTGTATTCTGATTACTTTCAGTTACTCTCAGATTATGCAATGAAAAAGTCTTTGCCAATAAAGAGAATGACTGAAAATAGAGATAGTGCCTGGATGAAAGACAAACACAGTGATAAAGAAGAGATTTGACTTGAATGAACCATTACAAGTGTGGTTTGGCACACAGGGACAAACCTTGTGGTAGTGTCTTCTTTTCTTTGCACGTATTGGACAATATCTACACCAGGGCAAAGAAGCCTGACATCTGTTAGCCCGGTTTTGCCCCGGAGTAATGAAAAGCACATAAATGTGTGGCTCTCTCACATCAATACTGAATGAGAGGTTTATATTAGCTGACACAGGGAAAGAAAAGTGAGGGCTGATGTCGCTCTCTTGCTCTGTTTTCATGTGCTTCACTCTCTCAGCCAACATGTAATGTAATGTAACGTAATGTAACATGGCTTCATTCAAATGTGATGTTCACCAGTCAACACCGACCCCTCTACGACCATGGTAGACTAATGGAGACATAACTGCTCCATAGCGTGCCTGGAAAGCAGCACGAAGGGTCAAACGGAAAACGAACCTTTCCAGAGAAGTTTTGTATAGTCACTATTACAATTATATACTATATACGATTTTGTATAGTCACTATTACATTTATATACTATATACGAGTTTGTATAGTCACTCTACTGTCAGCGAATGGTGTTCTATGAATATTCAGTGAAATATCAAATCAACCTACACATGGGGGGGCTGGATGTGGGATTGGATCTATGATATTATAGTTTCCGTATACATATTTCTGATTTTGATATTTCACTGAAAAGATTCATAATACATTCAGAAGCAAGAGTTTTTTGGGTTTTTTTTTTTACAGCCAGAAGCGTATTTACATTTTGGGATTCATTTATTTCCTTAACGGTAGATTTGATCACATTCTCTCTGCCAAGAAAATCATCTACCCACAATAGGAGAGACTATGGTCTCTCTTCCTGGTCTCTATTCGTGATAGAGTGCTGTAAAATCCTCTGGTCTCCTGCTGCTGGGACATGCGCCAGAGCTGACCTCTCTGTGCCTGATGGTATTTCATCCACTCCTATTACATTAACATGCCTCGTCTTTCAGGTTTTACTGTATTGATTCCCTGCCCCTTCCAGCAATCCTCTTTAAGAACGAATGAGCTGAAGTCACTGTGCAGCTGCCAACGGGAGCGGAGGGGGCAACCAAAATGAAAGCTGCTGCACTGCAAGGACTGAGAACGAGAAACAGACAGAGCATGGAATAGGAAAGACAGTGACAGAGAGAGAAATAAAGAGAGATAGATGGCTGATGGACAAAAAGAAACAATCAGTACTCCGAGAGGACTTCTGGGCATTTAGGTCATGCAAAGAGCAGATATCATTTTCATTGTTGCAATCTGTGTTTTCGAAAATCTAGATTGTGCTGATTTGGATTTTTCCTGCGTGTCACGTTACTTATGTCAGTAACTGACTCCGCTCATTGACGTGCATATTATGAAATGATGCTGGACACATCGTATCTTAAATGGAAGACTGTCAGTGTGAACTGTCAAGTACTGTGTGTTTCCAGCACTGGCCACCCTGCTACATAACCCAGAGTTCCTGTTTAGTAGAGCATATAATCAGACTTTGCCACCAGCTGCAGCAGAATGTCTGCACTTGCAGCTCAGCAGTACTGAGTACTGTTCTGACACACAATGACATTTGAGCAGAGGCGAGCCTCCTGTGGCAGGAAGTCTCGCAAGCAGGATTAAAAGTTACATTTCTCCGGTTCAGGAGCTGAAAATCGGATTTATCCGGAACCATAATTGTGAGTGGTACTGATGCTGATTGCGTTGCTGCCTGAGCTGTGCTTGGATAGCTCCTTTCACGCTGCTGCTGACTATCCTGTGCTGCCTGTCAAAGCGCTCAGAGCTCTGGGCGCCGTTGAACTGCTGTGCCAGCGACCTCCGACGCGTACGATCCCAAAAGAACTGTCACAGTGCCGCGCCTGGAAAACCAGCAGCCTGGCCTGCCGTTACCTAACACTGCATTTTTACTCTCACACCTGTCTCTCTCCCCCCTGTCTCTCTCCCCCAGCCCCAAAACACAAAGCACCGAAATCTGTTTGGACGACAACATTCTGAAGACGGCAAAATCCTCAAAGTGATATTTCATAACTGAAATCGATTACCGTGGTACCAGATAATATTGTGACCGTGTGCAGACTGCAGCTCATCTGCAAAATGGCTAACATGAGAGGAGTGACTTTGAGGCATGTAATGTGAGGGGGGATGGGACCAGTTCCATCTCTCCCTTGACCACAGTGAGACACGCGGAGATGGTCCAGGCTGCAAAGTGAACGTCTATGTGAAGTAGCATATTGACCACTGAGCCCCACAGCACCCCAATCTTACCAGGCCTACCAAAAGGTCACTGATGTCAATGGTCCACAATCACGATGTAGGTGGACAGGCATTCTCACATAGCACTAGTCCAGCCAAAAGGTACGTTTCCCTCAATGTTACTGGAGCTGACAGCACCACTGCAGCAAAATAAAGGTGACGCTGCCTCAATGTTAGCCAAGCTGACAGCAGGTTAAAGGGGATGGAACAGAAGCAGCCGGGTAGTTAACAGCACAGCTGATGACAGATTCCCAGGTGGGTGGGACATTAGCAGCAGAAAGCACACAGACCGGGAGGAGGCATCCTGTGTCGGAGGAGAAAGACCGGGCAGGCTGGGGCTGGATGGGACCTGGAGAGGTGGAAGCAGCTCGTCTATATATAGACTTACCGTGTGTGAGGAGGCCTGTGCGCGTGTGTGTTTGCACATGGGTGTTGGTGTGGCAAGTGTGACAAAAAGCTTCTCTTGTGTGAGTGTAGCATGTATTAATATGCCAATTAGGAGATTGCCACGATGTGCTCATTCCCAGCCCTTGCGGCTAGTTAAGCCGTGGCATCTGTATCAAGCTCAATTTTTTTTATTTCTAGTCTATAATAAACATTGTCCAGATTCCATACCATGCCAGTGCAGTCAAGCTTTGCCCTGCGCTTCAGCACCACTGTCTTTTCAGTACAAAGGTTAAAATAACCGACCAGTATATAAAAACAATAAAACAAGTCCTTCCAGGGACCAAGCGCTATTCCAAACGCTGTATATTTAAGTCACTTGATTGCATGGTCCCTTCCCGTCAGCTGTAGCCGCCTGGCACACAATCAGTGAATCAGTAGGTTACTTTCCTCCAGTTGAATCTCTCCCACTGCCTTCCCGGCTTGTCACGCCGTCAGCAGCAGCGTAGCCTCTCGCCTCTCGCCACTCTTCGAGATGCCGCAAATGCCGGGAACAAAATCAAGGACTTCTCAGTGTTCTCGGTGTGTATCCCCGGCAACAAGCTACCATTGGTCTCACGCTCTTAAACGGTGTACAATAGTTTTACTCTCCTTTGTATGAAGGAAGAAAGGCCCGTCAACAGCTTCGATTTCTTCGGGAGTGAGTCGTGATGAGCCTTCCCCCAGAATAACAGCCACACCTGGTTTTATAATCAAACTGGGCTGGCGGCGGTGAATCGAGTTGCAGGTGTAATTAGGGAGAGCGGGAGATGACAGAGGGAAACACACTGGCCACAAGCAATGTTCCTGGTTTCAATAAATATTTAAAATCTAACGACATTAACTCACAATTTCACTGCAAATCAACACAACTCATGCATAAAAGGACAAATGTAACACACTACAAGCCACAGTATCAAATAACACTGCACACCCTCTTATAAATCACTGCATGCAAATCAATCTACCCAAGCACAAAACACCACAACCAATATGCCGATGAAATAAAGGGACAAAGTATAACCATTAGTCAGCCTGTGACAGATCCATTACACAATTATATCAGGTACAGGCTCAAGAAAGAGCTCAGGCCTCATTTCCCAACCAACAGTTGCTGACGAGACCAATGAAAGAGGAAACCAAGGAGAGGCCTCCTTCAAAGCCTGTAAGAAGGAACGCCAAGCCCTGATTTGTGGCTCCGCGGGAGAGAAAGGTTCATTCTGATGTGCTTGTGCCTCACTTTGACGCCCAGCCTTAGGTGATTTCATCAGCAGCCACTTGAGATTGGGGAATAATTTCAGTCAGAGTGAGAGTTCATTCGTGTGGATTCAAATTCATGATTACAATACCTGAGCATGAGAAACGAAGTCAGCAGTGTTACCACCAATACAATTTCATGACCCTAATTTATTCAAGTTTAGTCAGGTAGGTTTTATGAACTAGAACCATTTAGGGGTATCACAGAGTTTACTGTATATAAATGGCAACACACACAACAACACACACGTGGTTATAATCGGGCCGGTTTTTGTTTAGCTCATCAGCATGAATCAATTTCAAATGAAATACCTGGAAGCAAAAAGTAAAAGAAATGTGAAAAAGATCGTCCTCGTTAGAGTAATTCATATCCCTGACCTGCTTTAGTCTAAGTTATCTATGACTGTCAGCCACTGTGTGATTCATGTATGAACTATGAACTAGAAGCTGAATACAATGTTCGTGTTGCTTTTGCAGGCTATTGTGAACGTAAACTCTACGTCAAGGTTTCCTCTGCTTAATAATACCAGATTAGAGCTACACTTTGACTACAGTGGAAGATGGAAAATCCCTATTTCAGCATTTAAATAATTAAAGTTGAATTCCTCTTTATTTGGTTTTCATAGCGCAGACAATACACATGATACCATAGAAACATAGGGGGTTTCATCAGTGTAACTGCTAAATATCATGCTATGTCTGGTGTGCACTGTTCAGAGAATGTACTCATAGCAAAGTCACGTGAGAGATGTCGAATGGCTGCTCATCTGCTGGTTGTCTAAGCGTCTTAATGTCAGGCAGCAGCACATTCACTCTCTCTGTGTTTACTGTCACCTGACTGATTTCTGCCAACTACAGCTGATTGTGTTTTCATTAAATAAACCCCAGGTGGTGTATGAGTCGTCTATTGGCAATCTTCACCCCTCCTCTAATAGCACATAGTGCGTTCCTCTCTAAAGCAAAGAGAGAAGCACTAACTTGAGAATTTCTGACGGACAGAATATGGAACCTGTAATTATGACATTATATAACGGAGACTAGATAGACATTTTGGAATGCGCTCCGCTACTAAAGCGCAAGGCATCAGAAATATCATTCCTGGAACAACCTACGTAAGTACTGTAACACGAGTAATTGTAATGAATTGCTCTCCACCTCTGTATGAGCCAATGTGAGAACTCAATCAGGTCAAGCATGTGGGCCATTTGCCATTGGGTGGATGCTGTTGTCCAAAGCACCTTGCAGTACAATGACTGCATGCTTTTTTTTTCATACCACGGATGGTGTCAGTGGGACATAATCCCCTAACTCGCACTAGTTAGTGCCGTGCTCTATCCATTGAGCTACAGAACCACGTTGCATGTGTTATACATAGGGTTGCCTTGTAACCTCAGCAACATAACTCATTTAATGTGACAGGTTGTGATTCAGAGTCGCGATAAGTCAACCAAAACTCTAGAAACTAAGGTATTTGGTATTGTGCGCAAGAGGTATGATTTCCCCAAAATACAGATGTGTGGGATGCAGGTCTACATCTTCATTTCTTTTTTGATGTGTGATATTCAAAACACAAACACACACACACAATATGCAATCAACTTTGTTTTCCGTGTTTGAAAGTTAGTTGTGATGTATTTTCAAATATAGGATAGCTAATACAGAACACATTAGTAAATTACAATAATTCATGATCCTGAACCATTCATGCACTAATGACAGACCAGCCTAATGCTTATACGTGACTTTTTGCATGGCCTAGTAAGGCTTCTATTGAACTATTATAGATCACCCAAACTCAAACCGTACAATATCTGATCACAAACAGACTTTCCAGTGTATCATTTGTATGTTTTTGTTCGGAAAGAATTTTCGCTTCAGTCAGCCAACTCTGAATCAGAGAAATAAGGAGCGACGTGAAAAGTGGACACGGAGTGCTATTAACGTAGGAAACCTATTGTGGTTTAGAATGTTGTTTTGTGCAACGTGTGATGACACCAAACACATTTTCACACAGTCGTTTAGCCAGAGGTGTGGTAGGTGTCACCACAGCTAAAGAATCAAATCCCTAACAGCCCTAAGCTGCCCCTGACTGGATTGCCTCATCTCCTTTTTAGTGAGGACTCATTCATCATCTAGCAGAGGGGGATATGGTTGCTTACTGAGGAGTGGCTCAGAGTCACCATTAGTAAATGCTATGTCTATATTTGTTATGACAGCAAAAAGACAGAGGCGCCTATAAAGAATGTTGAAAAACGTATGCTGTTGTGCAAATTCTGTAGTGTTCATTCACATTCATGTAGGTATATGCCTATTTGTGTGTAATCAATATAAATGATCCATCTATTGAAAGAAGTCTGCCCCTTATCCACACACACACACACACACACACACACACACACACACACACACACACACACTAAAACACGGCACACGTGTCTTCACGAGGGGTATTGTTCAACTGTTCTTCAGTATCTGTTCAGGGAAATGGCACAATGTTCAGCATATACTACCAGCTTTGCTACCAGCACATAAAACGAGGTTAAGCATCTTCAAAGGCTACGGAAGAAAAATGCGCACTGGATTTGGCGACCATGGAGATGTATTTCACCTCAGCGCCAGAAGCATCTAACTAATGAACACTCCGGAAAATGGAGTCTATATTAATCTATACCAACCAAAACATTTCAGCAACACTGAATAATCCCATTTGTTTAACAGCACTTCCATCCAGCATACCATCTGTTTAGATTTATATATGAATGACTCTAGGAAGTAAGACGATACCTTCTCCACTGAAATTAAGCCATTTCAAGAATTCATTGGCTTCCAAGAAGTGTGTGCATTAGATCTAAATCAAATGAAATGGTGTGTTTTTTGATGCATTAAATGATGAGGAAATGTTAATGTGTGTGAGCCCTGCTCCAAATACTGCCGTGATGAGACTTTTAATCAAGCTCCTGGAGTAAGAATACATTAGTGCTGCTTTCAGCGTTCCCATAGAGAGCGGTAAAGCAGTGAAGACAGCTAGGAGGGAGACTTATGTATGACACAAGCAGCTCAATGTCCACCATTATCCTCCTGCAATCTTAACATATCTCTCCTGTGATGTAGCATTGTTGGCTTTATATCGGGAGAAATACCATGTCTCTTCTATTCCGTGTTCACTCAACACTGTGGACCGACGACACATTCGATGAATATCAATAAAGTGAAGTAGACCCACACCAAACTCGTTATAAACTAGATTAAATGCTACAGAGGTCATTATTTTAGTATATTTATCTGATGAAAATCAATTTTTTGGGGGCTTATTTTGACATAATTTGATCGTTAACCAACTTGATGTCCATTACCCTAATGGCCCATCGTAGTTTGTTTCACATACACAACAATAAGACATACACTTACCTGACAGGCTTGATAAAGCAGTTGGTGCTCAAACTTCTTGATGCCGAGGATATTCTGGAACATCTCGTACAGCTGGTCCTTGCTGAGAATAAGCTCGGAGGCCGCACTAGCAGTCATACGTTGCTGCGCCTTGCGTGGATCCTCATCACCGCGGTAGATCGTGTCAAACTTCGCCATCCAGGAGCTGAGCACTGTCTCCTTGCTCAGGCCGTCAATCTCTGGAAGGCTGCGCACACGCTTCTCAATGTGCCTCTTGAACACTTCTCTGCAATCATTGGCTGAGAAGCCTCCACTCTGGACCATTTTAGCCACGCGGTCGCTCTTCAGGAACACCTGTATTGTGAGAGACCAATGTCACAAATTGTTTGGGTGCAATGACTGAGGGCAATGATTGCAATTTACTGATGCAAGTGATATACAGTACACGAGACGGCAAGTATCATTTGAAATGTTGAGGAATGATATGGTGGCAAATGTATTCATTAAGATTGTCAAGACTTCTGAGCATGATTCATATTCACCCCTTCATTATACAGGGAATGACTGTCTTCGGACCTTGACTGAGAGCAGCCTCTTGCCTCAGGTCTAAAACTTAGTTCATGGGGCAGTTAGTAAAACCTAATTCATGTTATGTGTTGTTACTGTGCAGTCAGAAGTCTGACTGGTCTGCCCTGGTCTCCATTTAAAGCTTATTTCAGCTTTGATTGAGGAGATTGACAGGGTTCTGATTTCAATCCAGGCGGCACAATCAGTATCAATACAGTATATGATCACAATCAAACATTTCACTGGAAATTAAATTGTACCGTTTGATAAAGCTCTATACCCTCAATAAAGCATTATAAACTGTGTTGTTTGGCCTTTGTGTGTTTGTGAAGAGTAGAGCCATTGTGTGTAGAGTCACTAGATGAAGCCATTATCTGTTCGTTTTAAATTGAAGGACGGGAGAGATGAGAGAAAATGGAAGACTATGTCTGCAACAAGGCCAGGGTCACACTCTTTCTCCCCATAATGATAGACTAATGGAGACAGAGGCAGACGAGACTATTGTCACAGCATCTGACAAAGTTTCCATCAGAGCTGACTTCTCTGTCACTCTGACAGTCACATTTTGTCCTTGGCATCCACTACGGCTAAAGACCTAAAACATTACAGTGGAATTTGTTTGTGGCTCAGAGAGCAGACCAAGTTCAAGTTCATTTATTTATATAGCCCTCTATCACAAGCATGTCTCAAAGGACTTTACAGAAAATGAGCCAAACTAGATCTACCTGAACAACAATCAATGGAATTACAGAATAGTATAAGGCAAACATAGGGAGACAGGACAAAGCACGAGCACTGCATTGTAGGAGCACTGCATTGTAGGAACACTGCGTCAGTGTCTGAGAAAAGAGAAAACAAAACAGACAGACACACTCCAGCGAGCATTGACGACCATAAGAGCCAGGGCAGGAGCTGATGACCATAGGGACTAGGGCAGGAACTGGTGACCGTAGGAGCGAGGGCAGCACCCACGTCCACTGCATGGTAGGGACATTGCGACATTGTCTAAGAAAAGAGGATGCACAGACAGACAGACACAGACACTCGAGCCAGCATTGATGACCGTAAGAACCAGGGCAGGAGCGGGTGACCATAAGAGCCGGGGCAGCACCCACGTCCACTGCGTGGTAGGAACACTGCGACAGTGTCTGAGAAAAGAGGAAGCACAGACAGACACAGACACTCCAGCCAGTATTCATGACCGTAAGAGCCAGGGCAGGAGCTGATGACCATAGGGACTAGGGCAGGAACTGGTGACCGTAGGAGCGAGGGCAGCACCCACGTCCACTGCATGGTAGGGACATTGCGCCAGTGTCTGAGAAAAGAGGAAGCACGGGCAGACAGACACTCCAGCCAGCACTGATGACAGTATGAGCCGGGGCAGCACCCACGTCCACTGCATGGTAGGAACACTGCGACATTGTCTAAGAAAAGAGGATGCACAGACAGACAGACACAGACACTCGAGCCAGCATTGATGACCGTAAGAACCAGGGCAGGAGCGGGTGACCATAAGAGCCGGGGCAGCACCCACGTCCACTGCGTGGTAGGAACACTGCGACGGTGTCTGACAAAGAGAATGACAGGCAGCCCCGCACATTCACATAGCCAGGCTAATCACCATTTAGGAACATTTTCATCAAAGACAGAACACAAAGTAACCTGTGATCACCCATAATTTGAATAATAATAGAGGCCATCAGTGTTTCAATAAGGGTGCCACTTTGTTTAAGTGGAGAGAAAGGAGATAATTTCCTCATTGATTGACTTGGCTCTTTTTCTGTTGTTCTGAAGACATGGAATTATTTGTTTTAAAGCCCACATTTTGGCGTAGAAATCGTCACCATCACCATCATAACTCAAAATGTTTGTCTATTTTTACTTTAGCGTTTAAAAACATTGCAAAAGTAAACAAAAGAAAACAAGCTTTTAGCTTTTCTTTTTCATTATGGAATTGGCCTTTACAACATACCAACGATCACCATGCATATTGTGGTATATGCATTGTAATGATGGCTTTTTCAATTATGGATTGAAGAGTGAGGTTAGAAAGATGGCTGCATCAACCACATGACTCGTAATCTGTGTAGTGAATAGCTTCAGCCACCATTTTATCACTCAGTAGTCGGAATGCAAGCATTCTGACAAACATACAGTCGTTTTCACCCATCTTAATAGAAGCTGCAATTACAAAAAAAAAACAAGTCTTATACAAGAGTACAAGAGTGCCGATGGGACCTTTTATGACTTTCCTCTATTCTAATTAAGTTACTTCACAAAATGACAGCTGATCGGGCTTGGTTTCAAATATATTGCAAAGGCTATCTAGGGAATATAGCGTGACTATAATTAAAAGACGTGTCACAAAATATCTAGAGGTATTAATAGATGATTTACAAATGTACGCACGTATGTATGACGTGTGTGTGCAGAGATAACCCAACACATTCAGTGACTAATCTGAAAGCAGAGCATCCATTTATTGTACTTGGATTACAAAGTGATTCTGAGGGAAGGGGTATGAGAGATAGGGATATGGTGTTACCTCATAGTAGCTCTGCACAGCATTGATGAATGCCTCATCAGCCACAATTTGTGTGTCTCCATTGAGGAAGGCCTGGAAGCGATCCTTGGTCTGCTGAAGCTGCTGCTTGGTTATCTGTGGAAGCAAGGGCAAACAGAGGACACCTCAGTGGTACAGCCAGAACACGGAACAACGCGTCAGTGCAAACCACAAATTAGCTTAAAACGTCATCATAAAAACAAACGCATCCAAACAATGAATGGTGAATGTAGAGGTAAAATGTCACAGTTCTGACCAGTCCGTTTTGTGTTTTATACGTTGGCCATTTATTTCTTCAGCATCTGTTACGCACAATGACACAGACTAAATAAATCTGGTATACAATAAAAGGTTTTTCATTTTCATTTTCTGAAAGGAATTTTACATTTGATCTTCTGCAAGCACTCAACAAGCTATATTGTATTCAAATATTAAAAGTCAAAGTCTGCGCTGTGCATGTGGAATGTATTATTTTCCGTTTCTGTTTCAGCACTGTATTGGTGCATCAGGTGCTCTGTCTGCTCACACAGGTCTAGATGAAAGAGAAGAGTCCTTGGGTTGATATTCACACATTGTTACTGTACAGTCTGTGACCCAGCGCCCTATAGACTGACCATCTCCCTCTGATAACTGCCTTCCTCATACAGTTCATAATTATTATGGCTTTTGTGTAAATTAACATAGGACAAGGACCTGCTGTTAAAGTCTGTGTCGGTGTGCGTTCAACCGAGCGTTTCAAGTGACAGACTTTGGTGTAGGAGTGAGGTGGAAAAGTAACACATATCATGTGCCTGTGAGGCAATCTCAACACCATCTGTGTCACTGCTCCCCCCTCTCACTAATGTTCAAAAAATGTTGGATGATCGTCTAAAATACATTTCTTTGTGAAAACCGAGGTTACAGTGCAAAAGCTCTGTCCAATAAGAAAGATTCACAAAGCTACATGTGTGCACAGGCATACACATATGCTTGTATACACACACACACACACACACACACACACACACACACAGAGGTTAACAATGAGGTGATCTCTACTTCATTGTTCACAGAAAGGAACGCAAGCACAAACTCAAAGGGCCGGATCTACTGAAGGTTTGCGTGTGTCAAAACGTGTCCAAACTCAAAGCATGCGCAAATAAAGGTACAAACTGATCTACTAACAGCACTGAGGACTGCTTCTTTCAAATGTGCAAAATAACACGCCTTATCAGGTTAGTACTTTTACCTATGTGCAAGATGGGGCGTTTACACGCTATTTTGCACAATACTGGGAGGAAATTGTTTTAATAGATTAATGCAGCACTAGGGATGGGTATCGTTAGGATTTTATCGATACTGCTTATCGGTTCGGTACTTTATCGATACTCATCGGTTCTTTTGGATTATAATCCTCCGTCATCCCTCCTCTAGCTGCTAGCATGAAGGGACTTTGGGCTTGGCTGGGACCGGCCGCGGTAGAGGGGGTGGACTGGGACATAGTGGCTGCAGCCTGACAATCTACAAAAAGTTGCCACGTCTTTCAAATATATTTGTAGCTAAACAATTAGCTAAGCAATTATATTTCATGTATTAGCCTATTCGTAATAATTTGTTATTAGCCTAACTAACTCCGTATCTATGGCTCATACAGCTTACCTGCCGTTTATTTGGATCTTAGTAACGTTAGATCCGGACCCAAGAGTAGTGCATCGAGTGTCTGTCAGACGGTAGACACGAACACTCCAGCTAAGGAACGACACTGCCTTGCTAGCTTCTCT
>OMOT01079502.1:0-20436 GCA_900312575.1 Acanthochaenus luetkenii
ACCAACGACATGGAAACAGAAGTGGACAACTTTCTGAAGGACATTCCACCACCGCTAAATGTCAGTCCCACAGATTGGAGGAAAGTCCATGGAGGAAGATTCCAGAGGCTGGCAAAGTTAGCGCGAAGCTACTTCTGCTGCCTGAGACATCGGTCCTATCGGAACGTGTATTTTCAGCAGCTGGACTCACTGTAAACAGACACTCGACTCACCCTGATCATGTAAATATGCTTATATTGTTAAATAAAAATCAACCGGCTTGGATAGTTACTGCACTTCTGTAGTTTAAGTTTGAAACTGAGGCCTGAGCTGTTGTAGTTTGTCGCATTTCAAGAGGGAATTTATTATAGCTTTGTTTTCAAAAACATTATTTATCTTTATTTATCTATTTCGTAATCATTTAGCAAATGTACGTTTCTAATTAAGGCTCATCTTATTTTTTGTAATGTTATGTCATGTTAGTCACTGATTCGCCTCAGAAGAGTGAGCGAAATTTCCCGAGCCTTATTAAAATATCATACTTAAACAAAACAGCGTTCATAATTATGTTTTGTGTTATGCCATGAAATAGGTGTACTTATCTAATGTTTCAATAAAGATTTGATTGAGAAAAAATATATGCATTTGTTATTTTCTAATAAGCAATATTCATAAGAAATGTTTAGCTGTATCGTTATCGATTGATCGATCGTTCATTAACTTTGGCGACTATCGATCAAGGAAATTCCCTAGAATTTGCAACCCTACGTGTAAGCCGTACTGCTATTTTTTTTTAAAACATATGTTGTTGGTGCTCCTTACATTTTGGTGGGTGCTCCTAATATTTTACTGGTGCTCCTAACTTTTGAAGTTGGGAGCACCAGTGCTACCAAGTGAAAAAGTTAATTTCGAGCCCTGTGATATACATGATATAGATTGTATGAATGTACAAGGTTTTTACAATGGTGTTTACTGGCTAGATGGAACCTGATTCAAATTAACAAAAGTGCTTGTTTGCTAATAACTCATTTAATAAGTTATGTATATCTACCTTGCTGATGCAGTGCAACAGACACCTGGCTAAAGATTTTAGACATTGAAGATAATACAAACTAGCTAGGTGGCTGTTGTATTTTGAAAGCTATGAATGTATTCACAAACTATTACATGTGTAAAAGTGTGCAACAATGGCTGTTTGTTCTTCACTTGCATGCTAACTAACATCCATTCCCAAAAGCAGGTATTCATATCTGCAATCCCACTGGATTCAAGCAGGAAGGAACCAGCCTCACAACATTATATTAGAAGGATAAAATATTTAAAGACATCAATAACTTTAATGTTTGCATGATGCAACTTGTAATTTGTTTGGGGTGACCAACTCAAAAGCTTGTGTGCATCTGACTGAAGAGAGAATAGTTTATTTACCATGATTTGGGCTCCCCAAAGTGCAAGTAGTTTATGCTGTAGAGGTCCATGTCCTCAGTGTGCCATGCAAAGGTGGTCTTCCACATGCCAAAGTACAAGTAGGGTGTATTTACACCCTCAATGGTAATGCCACTTTCATGTTCCACAGTGTCCAGGACAGTGTTGAGGTGACAAATGTTCCACTCTTTCACTTCCTGCAGGAGTGTAGTAAATTAATACAATATTAACAGATGAAAGCCTTTGTACCATGCCCGCCCACCAGACCACATGTGGGTCCTCACCAATACTTTCCCGCTACTGAATAGGTTTGTTTTATACACCAGTTTGTTGGCTGGGTGGTGTTTGGACACAAATTGGGGCCAATCAAAAACTGAGAACTCCACCCAACCACGAAGCTGTGCCACACTGAACAAATGCACTATCAAAATGACAGGCACACAGTTTAATCTAAGCTGCGGAAATGCCAAATTGTGTTGTGAAAAGCCTGCATCATTAAAGCATTCAGAATTTTTTTTACCCAACCACCAAGATCTGTTATATCTGGATATCAAAATTAGTTGAGCATGCATTAACAATATAAACAAGGGGATAAACATAACAGGGACAGATAGGATTTTCTATCATCCCCAAGTTGCCGAGATGTGACGGTTATGGGCAGAGAGCATGGAAACTTTGTCAACAACTGACGGCAAAAGTAACGTTTTTGTTTTATATTTTGAACTAAAATATATCACCCCATATAAATGTAGAATAGTTTTTTGGGAAATGTGTTTGGTCAATTATTTCTCTGTTGTTACAATGCTAATTTGCATTGTATTTTATACAATGCCTGTTTGTTTACCTTTACAATGATGTCCAACTTGTAAGGATCATGCATTTGTGGGATGAGCAGCACAGCTGATTATGTGGGTAGCGCCCAAGTAATATTTGTCAAAATTCTCTGCCAATGCTTAACAGTGCATTCATTCTCCTTTACATTACAGTATTTAGCAGACGCTTTTATCCAAAGCGACTTACATATCATACCGTTGGCAGAGGCAGCCATGCAAGGCGCCAACCTGCTCAACAGGAGCAATTAGGGGTTAGGTGTCTTGCTCAAGGACACTACGACAGATTGTTCCCCGGGAGGAGCTGGACTCGAACCGCCGACCTTGGGGTTGCGGGGCGGGCGGGAACTCTACCTCCTGAGCTACTGCCGCCACGGTTGGTATTGACTCTTGTTTTGAGTTGTTTGGTGGATTGGATGATTGAACTCTATCAGTAACAAGGAACAAACAAGACATATTGGCAATTTTACACTTTATTCATTTAATACGCCGTCAGGAGTCTCAGTAGCGGGTGTAAGATTGATATGCAGCCACAACAGCCCGGCACCTCCTCCTCATGCTGGTCACCAACCTGGTCACACGTTGCTGTGGGATGGCATTCTATTCCTCAAGCAGGAGTCGTTGCATGTCAGCCAGCGTGGTTGTGTTGGTCACTCTAAAACGTACAGCACACCCAAGTTGATCCCACAAGCGTTCAATTGGGTGGAGGTCTGGACTCCATTCTCTGTACTCCCACATTCACATGGAGGTAGTCTGTGATAACCCTGGCTCTATGGGGGCGAGCGTTGTCATCTTGCAGGATAGAGTTAGGTTCCAGATTGTGGAGATATGGGATCGCCACTGGCTGCAGAAGCTCATACCGATATCTGACTGCATTGAGATGGCCTTCAATGATGACAAGCCTTGTTTTGCCAGTGATGGAGATACCGCCCCACACCATGACACTGCCCCCACCAAAAGCCAATTTATTCAACAACCAGCATAGCGTTGTACATGTCGTCTCCATACTTTGACCCTGCCATCAAACTTCCGCAGACAGATTCTGGACTCATCACTGAACACAACATTCCCTCACATGTTCAGGTTCCATTGTCGGTGTTGCCGACATCAGCGCAAACGGGACTGACAGTGAAGGGTAGTCATTGCTGGCTTCCTGGTAGCCTTATGAGCTTGGCTGTAGTGCAGTCTGTTCCTGACCGTCTGATCAAAGATATGTATGGCATAACGTCCTGCAAACCGTGCCTTAAAATCTCTAGAAGACAGCCTACCTCGGTGCTGTAAGGGTGATGAACCGGTCTTCTTGGGGTGTTGTCTTCCTGGGATGCAGACTTTGCCATCACCAGTTTCACGAAACTTGGCCTTCAGTTTGGAGATGGTACCAGAGCTGACTCCAAATAATGCTGCAACTCGGTTTTGCAGAACACCAGCTTCAACTTGTCCTATGGCACGGGCCTTATCCAGATTAGACAAACGTGGCACGCCACTGCTTGGAGCAGAAGCCAAATTATCACTTTAGTAGGGCGCAGCACCCAGCAGGCACAATGCACACAGGTGCTCAAAACAAGAGTGAATACCAACAGGAGAATACACTGTTTAGCATTGGCAGATAATTTTGGCAAATTTTACTTGGATGCTACACACATAATCCGTTGTGCTGCTCATCCCACAAATGCATGATCCATACAAGTTGGACATCATTGTAAAGGTAAATAAACAGGCTTTCCAATTATATTAAATACAATGGCAATTAGCATTGTAACAGATAAATAATCGACCAAACACAAATTTCCAAACTTTTTATAGAGTTTATAAAATACCTACTTCATTTTAGATTAGAAAAAATAAAACGGCTATAATAATACTTTGTTCTACATTGTGTCCAAATTGTGAGAAGTGGGGTGGTGGATGGAGTATCTGTGGGTCAATTTGTGGTGGGCCAGTTAAGGGCAAATTTCCAGTACTATTTCTTTTTCTCTCTTAAATCACACTCCGCCACTGACAACACCATCATAAGCAAGTTTTTCATCAACCCTCCTGTATGGAGAATGTGAACACAAAACCTAAATATAGTCTAATACCAACAACATGTTATTTATATTGATATTGATGACAACTCACAGGGTCATAGAGGCTTCCATTGACATCTGCCCCATAGATGGGAGGGTTAAATGTCACATTCTTCCAGTACTTCCTCTCCAGCTCCTCAAAGTTATCATAGTGAGGGCTGCAGAACCTAAAAATTTAATGATTAACCATAGTGAATTAGTACTGATGAACAGCAATAATGAAGTGTCAATATTACAATTTTCCTATCGTGGGTGCTGGGAGGGTAGGCTCACCTGAACAGACATACACAAAATAAAACAAGAATAGCCCCACATCCATCAGGTCTATATGCATGATCTTGACCTCCATCTATTCCCAGTGTCAGTAACCTTCTCAGATAACCCAAAAGGAGACATTTTCATGATTTTTATCCTAGTGTAAAATGTCTTCTAAATTAAATAGGGGATAACACCATGATAGCAATGGTCCCATGTACAGAGATACCACTGAATCCATTCAGCAACTCCTTGACTACAACTGTACCAAAGTACATAGAAATACAACAAAGCACATAGATCCTACAAAGGTTTTAGTGATGATAGGACCAGGCGGACTCTCCATTTTGGCCACTTGGCCACAGTGTGCCAAATGGGTTTTTTACCTCTTGGAAGGGAATCTGGCTGCAAAATACTACTAATTTCCACTACATGAGGCTATGTGCACACAATGTAGCCTTTGGCCATGACATTTAGCCTGTGCAACATTATATTCGACCATTGTGAAAATAAGACAACGCCCCTTTTCCAGATTTGGTTTCTAGGGGAAAAACCCTGTCTTATATTCGGCACAATACGGTGTGTATATATATATAGGCAATGCAGACAGCTACAAAGACACATGACCCCTCATTGGAAAGCTTGCGAGAAGTAGAATAAGAGGACAGCGATGTCATCATCTGTAGCACTACGAAATGGCCAGAAGATGGCAAGACAAGACAGTGTATTTGTCAAGGAGACATAGGGACAGGTTATCCAGAGCTCTCTACAAAACAAGCCTGCTGGCATGGAGAAGCATGTGGATAGACTCAAAATGAAAACGTAAGTAAACAATATTTGTTGCTTTTGTCGACAATGGCATTGAAAATTGATGAAATGATGAGAAAAATACTAAATGTACCACACGGACACGTGGATGTGAAATTTAGCTACGCGTTTGCTGTGGGGCTGACATGAGTTGTGTAGCTTGGGCAATTGATTGCTTGCTAGCATTTGAAAGGGTAGAGTGTCCAGTTTCATATGATACCCGACACGGCAACATGGAGTGAGTGGATCATTTTTCCAGCTGTGTTGTAATGCTACTGCCTCTATATATTTTACAATTCAAATGACCACAATGGAAATATTTGTGTGTTATCCTTGACTCTTTTTTTTTTACTCGTGTGTGGTTTTTAGTCTCCTTTGGAGCCGATAACTGTATACCCTATGTTTGGAATTCAAACATTTGAATTATTGCCTATCAGACATTGCTTGGACCAAATACACTTGGGAGTGTTGTTTTGATAGTCTTTTAGAAACATTTAATATATATATAATAATTATCATATGTTTTGCAATAATTATCATTAACAATATTCCAGACCCACGGGCCCTGAGTGTTAAGGCTTGAAAAATGCAAATATATAAATACAATTCTGATAATGCAAGATGATATGAAAGGATATAGATTTCTTTAATTTCTGCACTTCTCACTTGTCGCTGTTGGCAATCTTGCGGAACTCCCTGACGGTCACAGACTTCTTCTGGATATTGTACTGTGTGAACAGGCCCGACTGGCCTGTCACCACCTGCTGAATGGGTGCAGGTATCACCAGATCATCTATATCATCATAAGAACTTCTGGGCTTCCATTCCTTCGGTGGAACAATCTTGGGAGGAGGAAATTGTACAGTGATTTATTGTGTGTTTTCATTAACATTGTTTGGTCAGTTTGCCAGCTGTTGCATTGTGTCTAGATGAATATCAATTTAACAAAATGACCACAATAATCAGCAAAGCTCTGGACAAAAGTAACACAATACAAATAATCTGGTGTAGAAATAGGTGCAACATTAAGCTTAAGTGATGGAAAATTTGAGAATTGATGGCCTGATGGCTCTCCAAACAATTTAAGAGTAATTAGAAAGGAAAAACAGGTTAAAAAGGATGCACCGATCATAATCGGCTGATAGATATTCTTAATAGGTCACTGGTAATTGTCCAATCACAGTTTAAACTGCAGGATCACATTATAGGTATATGTTGATATTTGTGTCCATGCGCCATTTGACAGTAATTGAATATGGTCATTTTATGTTTTAAATAGAAAAAGGGCCCATCTATTCTGGCCTTGCCGTTTTTAATTTCACATTTGCCGGGAGTGACGAGCACAGAGCACAGAGAGACGCCTGGTCATTCCATTCACTCCTTGAGCGATTGATTATTGTATTAATTCACCATTTTCAACTGTTAATAAACATTGACAGCTCACATATATTTGGCTATATCTACGATTATAAATATTTTAACGCATTGGAGAGAAGGCATAGCCTATGCTGCCTCAATCAAAACCCTTTTCATGTGGTACCGGCAGCAAGAGATGAGTAAACACCTCAGTCATCAAACACTCAATGTAATAACTGTTACATGTAATAACAAACTTGAGATAAAAATGCAATTTTTGTGTTTATGCTTGCGGTGCACTTCTACATGATGTGCCACCGTTAGCAGACAGTCTACATAAAGTGCATTAGCCTAATTAAATAGTTAATCTGACGTTTAAAAAAAAGAAAAGGTAATCTGAATTTGGCCCCAAAAGACCTGATTGCTTGTTGTATCAGTACTTACTTTAGCTAGGCCTGCTTTATGTGCTCCCTGGGACTCCATGAATGCAATGTAGCGGGTGAAATTCTGGAACTCCTCGGCAGTGGGATGAAAGGTCATAATCCCTTTGGAGCCAGGGTTGTGGGAACACAAGTCTGACGCCATCCCAAAACTCAATGGCAGCCCCTACAGATTGTGAATGAAAGGTGGTTGGTTCCATTTTATGTAACATTTTGATTGTGAATGGATCTCAGGTGAAAATATTATTTCATTAATTCATCACCCTCAGCCAAGCACCTGCTTTTTCAGACTACAACCTGTAGCTCAAAGGAGTCACGTCATCAAGACCAAATATTAAATGTCAAGTCATGTGGTTGGTAGGACCTGGCCAACGCAGGATTTCTGAATTCAGTAAAGATAGACTATTCTGCCAAAGTACTTGCATCACCCACCAAAATTCAGCTTTTAAAGAAAAATATTGGTGGCCAGATACCCTGACAAGCTGCTTGAATGACAAATGTATGCATTTCCTACATGGATTTATAAGCATGGCGAATTTATGCGGATGAGTTGTTGCCGATATTATGTTGATACAAATATTTAGACCAGTATGGATCAATAATATAGATATTTACAATAGTAACAACTATTTATCACATCCAAGAGTTGTAACATAGCCAGTTGCATATTCTTATAAATATATAGGCTAATTGGTGCAGACACGGAAGCATACTTTTATGATATGCTCCAAAGAACGCAGCCCATTTGTTTTCATTAATAAATAAGGTGCTAGCTTAATTTAACAATAGCACAGATCGTAAATTACGATATTTTACGTTGTATGCGTTTCGTATAACTGTCGCGGGAAAAAGGCGATAGTCTGCCCTGATTAGTCAAGCGCAGTGTCTCTTTAAAGCGTCTCTTTAACATGGTCAGACTAGCTAGCAAACGTTAGCTCGCTACCTGGCTAACTTGCTAAAGTAGCGTTAGCTCATAATACGACAATGCAACGACAACTAGCGTACCATTAGCTAGCGTGCTAGCATAGTAGACGTTCTCGGTATTCTTGTCTCCAATATTAACTGTCACGTAACGTTACACGACCGTGCAAATTATACTACCAAGAGTGGGCATGTCATATTGTCCTAACGGCACCTCATAAGAAACACCAATGACTACTAGCAAGCTAACTAAAGTTAACACCGTGATGGGTTTGCCCAGGATGGACTCCGACTATTTCCTGAACTACGTAACGCACACAATATCTAATCCAACTCAAGGGTACAGTTGTGAGCTGTGAGGAAACTTTGATAGCTAATTTAACGCTCATATCATGACACTGGGTAGAAAAATACAATTGTTTTTAAAAGCTTAATCAAACAACGTTTCTCTGATATGTAATAAACAAACAAATGTAAACTATATTTAAATCGCTGATGTATCTTCCAGCAAATAGATCTCACTCTACCTCCTCCATCGACGTTAGCTGTAAGCAAAGCGAAAGCTGTTACGGCTAGTTTAGCTAGCAGGCTATCATTGTAAATGGTGGAGCTAACATTCTGATGAAGTACATTTCTGTGCGAAATTCCATCAGCGAAAGTGCTAACGTAACATGAACATACTGACCAACTCCTCCCAAACGATTCAGAAGTCGTTGCTTGCGCTGTAAATGTCTTGATATCGATAAGAACAACAATGTGCATAAAAGAGAAACAAGACAGCTTGTTAACTATTGCTTCAACGAGTGGATCGGTCCTCCATTACCAGTTTTACGCATGCGCACGCACTTGGATCGTGTTTACCACGACACGCTTAGCCAATCAGAGAACGACTTTGAAGACTTACGTATGATAATGTCAAAAAACCCTTACTGCATATTGTTCTACTAACAATAACACGGATATGCTGTGTTTATTTAGCGTTAGCATTTGTGCAAATTCTCGCAGCCACTGCTATAGTGCTCGTGTCCACTTTCACAATAAAATATAAAATAAAATAAATAAATAAATCATGTTTATTTATATAGCCCTTTTATACAGGCATGTCTCAAAGGGCTTTAAAATGCATCATATATACATTCTACGTCATTATATCATACTACGTATACATCATATACATTGTCATATACTTACATAATATACTACACTACATCATACACAACATATACCATACTGCACACAAACACATCTATGGGCAATTTAGAGTTTTCAGTTCACCTGTCCTGCATGTCTTTGGACTTACTTAATGTAGATGGAGCTGCACAATCCCAACAAAAAGTCACTATAACATTCCTATAATATTATTATAGGTACGTATAGTGTTTCTGTGATTCTGTGATACTAAATAGTTCACAGTGATCATTATATTCGAACTTCCACTTAGATATACCACACATAGTTGTGTCCACGTGTTGCAATTCATCGCAACCATTAGTACTATGCATTATTTTAAGTTGTGTAAAACGAAGTTCATGTGTCCATAATCTCAAATCCCAGCTCAAACATCTGAGAAACTGAACAAGCAATATAATATATCTACTTTTCCTCTCCCAAAAGTATCTGTAATCCAATTTTTGTTTTAGTAACTAAAACAAATGTCTATTTTTTTTGTGGTAATCTACTGTAATCCTGTTACCTCCCACTTTTAGAGAAGGTAAACATATATTACTGCACATAAACAAACAAAAGCACCCATAGACTGCAAACAATGTTTTTATTTCATGCCAGGAAAGGCACATTCATACACTGAATTCAACCGTTTTAATAGGCTATATAATCTTTTATATGCATCTACATTCAGGCAGTGCATATGTTATGATTACCATGAATAAATGCAACAATAACATGAACACGTTTTTTTAACCACAAAAGATGTAGCACACTGGAGCACTGACAAATGCACACTTTAAGCAGAGGAAGAAGTACATGTGCACCCTGCAGTCCTTACAGTTTTTATGGACCATTTACATCAAAGGGAGACATACAGTACATTGCATTAGCAGCACTTATTGGTATTTTGGAAAGTCCATAGAGAATACATAACTTTTAGAGGCATCAGGACCAGGTCAATGTATTTGTTTCTATAAAATATCCATTCTCCTTTTTGCCCAAAATCAAAATTCATCTATTTTGTTTCAATTGCATAAGACCAGTCATGTTGCATCTATCTTCTGACAATATGCATATGTAACAGACCCGGTGAGTACAAATATCCCCCTTTGTAAGGGGAATTTCTCCTTTGGCTGACTGATATTTTTGTTTGCGCATTGGAGACCCAGTTTCAAATCCACCAGTTTGGTTTAGTAGTAGTTATTTCAAAATAAAGGCAAGATAACACTTACAGTAAGAGGAACATTCATTTGATTAAACAAGAGGAGTGTATTGGGGATTTTCCAGTATAAGAATATACCACAATTCTGAAACAAACCCTTCATATTTTGTACTTACTTTCAACGCACGCAGGCCCTCTGTACTTAGCATCCTTTGAAGATTAAAAAGCAATGCTTCATATTTTTTCAAAACTATTGCAGAACTGGCTGCTAGAATAAAGGAGGGGAACTTTTTGCCATCCATGTTTGTTCATATCTGTTGTCTCAACCAATTTCAGATAGAGCTCTCTTTAAATATTACTTAATTTTCATGCAGCAACTATAAATGGGTAAATTGGTTATATTGTGCATAAAGTAGACATTAATCTATATTCAAACTAAATATCTTGGAGGGAAAATGCTGTAATACTTGGGCATCCATTGTATTGACAATAGCTGTGACTAAGACTTCATGTTTGTGTAGATGCACAGTGTATGGGCACAGTTGACATGTGACCGGTTTTTCAGTTGAACAGTGACTTTGTTTGAGTTTCTCTTTCAGGCATCATGAAATTGAAGTATGGATGTGGTGCGATTATTAAACGTAGGCCTACGTTTTATTACATTTTGCGGCCAGTATAATAAACATGTATTATGAAAAAAAATATTGACTTTATATTTCATGTCATTTTACAATTTCCCACTGCCATCCAGTCAGTATATGATAGTACAATATTACTATCAACACTATAATCTCTCTTTCATCATCGCACTGGCAAAATCACATTAATTGTATGATCCCTCCATTCACTACATATCCCTATGCCCGTTTTTCATTGCAAGCACATGTAAGATGGGTACAATGCTAAGTGAATGACCATTTCGCAAAGGCAGGGCAGAAGCTCTGTAGAGCTTTACACAATATATTAAATGAAAGCGAAGAAATTCATATACCATTTCATTGTCATTATGCCTTTTGCACCTTGGTCTGTTCTTCACTGAAAATATTTCATACACAAATTGCAAATGGACATAGTCCTTTGGACCTCGACGGATTGTGTCATTTTGCAAACAGGACGTGATGGAGCACAGACATCTGTCAAACAGAGAAGCAGAAACGGGCAGCCTCTGTATTTGCAACCGGCCCTCTCATCTTCATGTACATGTACTTTCCATCCTTTTCTACTTGCCACCATGCCTGAGTTGTTTTTACAGTCCTGCTTTATTTGGGGCACCAGTGGCCACCCACATCCTCAAGACAGGGCCCTGTTTATAACAGCTCTCAACCTGGGAGCAACCACCTGCCAAAGAAGGCCTTCTGCTTGGTTCAATGATAAAGCTAGACTTCTTATTGGTCAATTGTCCATGGGCTTGTTTACTTTAATTGTCTGGACAGTGTCACTCTTCTCTGTGTCCGTCTTGGCACTGTCCTTTCTGGACATGTCAGGCTCCCATAGAAAGAACTCATGAAGGAGAGTGTTGACGGTGTCAGGGCACTCCATCATAACCATGTGACTTCCCTCCTCAATGACTTTTAGGAACGCAAACAGGAGGATCTAGAAAGGAAACCAAAATAATGCATAAAGAGCACTACAATTTACGTAATCCTGCAGCACAGAGAAAATATTTCACTTTAGATAATAAATAAGTTATTCTGCCCCCACTCGGCACACAAAATCAGTTTTAATTGAATGTCCTATTATTCACCGCCTCCTTTAAATTGACAACAAATTGAAATTGTTTTCTTAAAATAACATATTATTACAAGCAGCATTTTATCAAAACTGTATTCATGTATTAAGATGGCTTATATATCCTTTCTGTCTGTGGTGTCGTACCTCTGCCATGCGCTGGTCCTCATCCATGGGCACAAACTTGTCACATATGCCATGCACCAGAAGGATGGGCACGGTGAGCTCGGCATGGTAGACCTCATCCCCCTCAGGCCAGTACTGACCACTCATCATGGCACGCAGCACAAATGGAGACACATTGAAGGCATTTCCCTGCTTCAACAACTGCTTCTCTTTGGTACCTTGACGGGCAAATCCAGCTCTGTAGTTACGGGAGAGAGAGGATGTGTTTACTGGCACTGTTAGGTGTACAATGTGATGGAGGGATATTTTGTAAGAGCACCAGAAATCGAAAATCTAAGGAGTGGACATGCTTTTAAAAACCATTACATTGTCTACAATCATTTTTTATGCTTTGACGACAACAACCAATGTTATTTTTCCTGTGATGAGGGAAGTTACTACGATGTGTCATTGTCTGCAGAGTTTTTAAGCACCATACGGTCACAGATCTTACTTGAGGAAGCTCCAAGCCAAACAAGGAGATAGACAGTGAAGGACACAAGATGGCAGCTGGAAGATGGAGCAGAGGCTAGGCTCCAGAGCTGTGGGACCCCCTCCATTGATCATCACCACCTTATGGACCAGATCAGGATATTCATGTGCCAGGAAGGTGCAAAACGACACCCTGGGAGAAAAGTCATGTTAACAATTCAGAAGTAATCTTAAATAATAAATCAAGAATAAATATTGGATTCTGTGTAAAATCGTATCAAATTACTTTGATAAGAGAATTGTTTCAGTTCCTCGCCACTTCCTTAAGTAAACAGTGATACATTATTTAGAACCATTTCTAACAGAAGCATCAGGCCAAACAAAGACTCACCCATACGAGTGACCAATGAGGATGTTGCGTTTACGAGCGTATCTCTTAAAGATGGCACGCAAGTCCTCTGCCAGGGCATAAAAAGTGTAAGCTGCTGCGATCTGTGGGGCGGTGCTGGCCCCATGCCCTGCCAGGTCTGGCGCAATGACCTCATAGCCCAGCCGGGAGAAGAAGTCCAGTTGGCTCCCCCAAATGTCCAGAGAGCCTCCTACACCATGCACAAAGAATAGCGCTACGTCCGAGTGCGTCCCTTTGCAGCTCGAGATCACCCTCTTTGAGTCGATGAGCACTGTGCGCTTGGGCTTGCGACGGCGACGGCGAGGAGGTGGAGCGGGTTTCTGTTCCCCAGGTGGTGGAGGAACAGGGGGTGGAACAGGGTTGGGGTCTGGAGAAGAGGCCATTTGCTTGAAGTCAGCCAGCTCCACCTCTACGGTGTTACAGGGCTCCAGGTCCCCATCCTGACACTGCAGGATCTCAGAGTGCAGAACATCGCCCAGATTCTCAATCACCAGCTGGCCATTGCGGTAGACTGTGATCTTCCTCTTGCAGTGCACACTGCTGCCGGTAGTACTTTTACCTCCAGTATTAGAGTCCTCAGCAAGGCCATCACCATTACAGCCATCACCATTAGTCTTCTCCTTGCCTGCCACTTGGTCTTCTGTTACTATCGGCTGGCGCTGGGGGATGATATGCCGCACCCGCAGGACTCTCCCAGGTTTGACCTCCACAAACTCAAAGCCATCGGAGGGTTCAGACGATTCCAGGGGCAAGACCAGGCTGGCAGCTTTCCCACTCAGGCAGCACAGTATCCCATCAGTGATGCTGGTCAGCATGGCGTTTCCCTGCATACACATCAAACCAGAAATAATGAAAAATACCTGCAAACTCTAGATGCACAGATACAACACCAGACAAGTCTTGTCATCATTTAGAATGCTTAATGTGAAATCTAACAAAGTTAACAGATTATGTAGGTTTGTGAAAAGTCAAAAATGGACATATAGAGATCATGTTTGTCATGTATGAACATAGGAAATAGGTTTGTGAGGCTAATCCACCCTATCCCAAATATATTATAATTTATCCTTGTCCCCTCCTTGTATATCATTCCTTGTATAGTTCTTCATTATCATACCATAGCTGTGATAGTGTGAAAAGTAAACATACCAAGAATGATGACGTTTTCCATTTGTTAACAGGCTCTTTCCACTACAAACCGCCATATAAATTAAAAACAACATAGCCATGTTGAGTCCATCTCCAATAGCCTTTACAAAGCTCTTCTAACACACTCACCTATGCGAGAAAGCAGCTTAATACTCAAAGATTCAAAGTTCATAAGTAGACAGCAGTAAAACAATACCCATTCAGTATTTGGTTTCAGTATGGTAGAGTCCATTAGCAGACCTAGACATTTGCTATAAATAGCAATGTGTCTCCTTTCAATATTGTCAGCCTCAGGACATATAAATAGAAAATGTCCGTCATGACACATGACTATATGTCTCATAACTGTATGGTAGTAAGAGGGAGGTATACCAAACTCTGTTTTCAGTGGAGGGAACAGCTGTCTTTGTCAGTCCTGCTCATGTCCAGTCATGGCAGTTGTGCAAATATATATATATATATATATGTATCATTAACACTCACTATTCATACAAAGGCAGGCTGATTATTGTGAGGAATCACAATTGGAAGTGTCACAGCTACATGGTAAGGCTTCACTGTTTCCTGGTTAGAGAAATTGTGAAGTAGAATACAATATGTCTATTGCCTTACTACCTACAGAGCAGATTTCATAATACCATTCATATATCTTACTCACAGTTAGTCAGTCCACTGGACCAACAGTGGGAACTTTGTCTGCTCCATTAGTGCTAGCTGCAAGTTCTCTCTTAGACCTGTCTCTTATTCTGAAGTCTATAACGCATTGCTAGACCTAAATATCCAAAAATCAATAGGAGAGGATAATCTTGACCCATGCCTTCCGCATCTTAGTGACCCACTAATTGCTTTACCACTTGCTCACCTTTAATTTGAAATTTTATCTGGTAAAATTCCAACAGTATGGAAGACAGCTCAGGCTATCCATCTGCACAAAGGTGGTGATGTCCATGACTTAAACAATTATCATCGTATGTCAAAGCTTTCCTGGCCAAAATCCTAGAATCAATTGTTAATTCTTTATGACACGTAGTTCAGTAGTTGGTTAATAATGTACTGCAGCCAAAATTAGGTTTTAGACCACGCCATAGTACAATATCAGCTACCACCCTTGTTATAAATGATGTTAAATCTCTGGATAAAAAACAACATTGTGCTACACTCTTTGTTGAACTATCAAAGGCATTTGACACAGTTGATAATAATATTCAATTAAATAAGTTACTTTCTATTTGTTTGGACAATCTTGCTCATAACTGTTTGTATTCATATCTTGCTGGAAGACCTCAAGCTATTGTTACCGATTGTTTTAAATCAAGCTCTCTTCAGATTACTAAAGATATACCACAAGGGTCTATTCTTGGTCTGCTATTATTCAAATTATACATAAATAATATTGTTTTTTCAACACAGCATTGTAATGACCATTTTTTATGCAGATGACAACATTTCGTATGCTACTGGCTGTACTAATCCTTACTAGATTATAATCTTCCTTTGATGCTCTCTGGATACTTCTAATCTTATAATCTCAAGCAAAACACATGTTATTCACAATGACCCCAACTGCAAATACTTAAAATCTTGGTATTCATATACTTAAGGGTACCCAAATTGAACTCGTGCAGTCATGCATACTTGGGAATTTGCCTTTTAAGACCCATGTTGAACACGTTGCTCAAAAGCAGAAAATTAAAATTGGATTTTCGTTTAGAAACAAAGCATGTTTCTCTTTTGAAAATAGGAAAACCATTATACAATCCACTGTCAGTATTCTGTACTTGCATTCTACCCCTTCCACCTTGAAGCCACTGGATGTAGTTGATTACTATGCCCTGTGTCTTATCACAGGAGATACATTTCACACTCACCATTGTGAATTGTATGAAAAAGCAGAATGGTCCTCTCTAGCAAAAATAAGGGAATTTCATTGCATTGTATTTATCTATAAGACCCTTCTCTTGAAACTACCCCAATATCTCTCATCCCTCCTTGCTTTTAAATTCATTAACTACAGTACCAGGTCACAGGACTGGTTAGTCTTATATACTCCATGCAACTTGGCAAGACTGGTTTCTAGTACTACACACCTTTATATAAATTGAATGAATTTCTAATCCCCCTGGATGATTTTAAAGCTTTAATTACTAATATTTTCTATGATGCTTTATCCATTATTCAAACACCATAACTCTAAATTATTCATACTGAACCGTGTATTTGTAACAACCCCCTGGTAATGGTTTCTTTCTGTTTCATCTGTTTTTTTGTTACAACAATCGGCTTGTAAATTAATAAAGCACACTTTTGATACACAGTGCATCAGAGGGCTGACACTAAGGAGGGAAGTGGGACAGGTCTAGATAGTGTATCTCTGCATCTACACTGGAGAGTTCATTAACATTAAAATGGCTGAAGGACCAATGCCTGAAAGATAGAGAGATGTGAGTGTGTGTGTGTGTGTGGTCTGAAGGTCAGCGCATCATGTACTATCATGTTTCACCCTGGAGCCAAGAGAAAGTTGTGATTGCCCTTCCTCCCCACTCACATCAAACTGGAGAGTCAACACAAGCAGTGAATTACTTGGAACACATACAGTAAGTACATACTGCAGCTTGTCACTATCTATCATACATCTAACATCTATCCATCCATAATGATACATAACCGATTTTGAAATCCCTCAGTCATTTCAATATCAACCAACCAGTGATGCCACATCAGCTAAGAGTGGTACATTATTGGGCAGAGGAGAGGTCCCTTAGGAGGTGGTCACGTGACAGCAGTGAACATTTTGATTGCTTGGTGAGCCCTCCTAACACTGTTTCATGGCTTAGATGACCCTGGCCATGAGAGGCCACCACACTGGCACAGAACTGAACCAATTCTGATCAAGGATAGCCAAGCATCAAAATCAGCGTCTCTCCTCCTGACATATTATGGTTGAATACGTCCCCCAGGGCTCGGTCCTGGGGCCCCTACTGTTCTCTCTGTACACCAGATCCCTTGGTCATGTGATCTTCTCTCATGGCTTCTCCTATCACTGCTATGCCGATGACACTCAACTCTACCTCTCCCTCCCAATTGATGAGCGCATCACAGCATATCTTAAAGACATTAGTGCTTGGATGTCTCTGCACCACCTAATGCTCAATATTGACAAGACTGAGCTACTCTTGCTCTCTGGAAAAAACTGTCCTCACACTGACTTCTCCATCACCATTGAGAACACCACTGTGATGTCCTCACTGACTGCCTTGGAGTGACCCTGGACAGCCAGCTGTCCTACTCTGCCAACATTGCTGCGACAACCCACTCATGCAGGTTTTCCCTCTACAACATCCGCAGAATCCTCCCGTTCCTTACGAGGGAAATGACACAACTCCTGGTCCAAACATTTGTCATTTCCCGCCTAGACTACTGCAACGCTCTTCTGGCCGGGCTACTCGCCTCGGCCATCAGACCTCTACAGTACATCCAGAATGCTGTGGCCCGGCTGGTCTTCAACCATCCCAAATTTGCCAGTGTGACTCCCCTTCCCATCCCTGCTCGCATCAAATTTAAGACACCGGTATTGTCCTACAGGGCAGTACATGGAAGTGCCCCTCCTTATCTATAATACCTGGTCAGGTTCCAAACTCCAGCTCGTCTGCTCCGCTCCACCACTCTTGCAGGTCGCTTAGCCCCCCCATCGCTAGACGGACTTAGAAGTCGCCCAACACAAGCTTGACTCTTCCCATCCCTGGCACCACAATGGTGCCCCTTCAGTCAGAATGGCTGAATCGCTACCCATCTTTTGCCGGAGACTAAAACCCATCTTTTCAGATTACACTTGGACCCTACTTGAACTGAATTATCTAACATGTAAGGGTCCCCATCTACTCTTCTCCCCCCCAAAATAAATAAATAAATAAATTCCTTCTAACTATGAATGCTACTTATTCCTATTGAAGGCTTAACCGATGAAGACTGTTATATATGGTTGGTTTGACTACTGTTGACAAAATGTACTTATTGTAAGTCGCTTTGGACAAATGCATCTGCTAAATGCTGTAATGTAATGTAATGAATACGGAAGAGGGATTTTAATATGGGTGAGCGGTCCTGAATGTGGACTGCTCTGAAATCCCCCAGCTAGTCATGTAGACCAAAAGTTACTCAGCCATTTTTATTTATTGTCTGTAGTGCAGAATTAAGTTGATATGCCTGCTACCAAGTCTAACACATTTAGATACACAGCTTTACATTTCCATCACCTAGGCCTAAAGGGTACAGTACGGCAGTCTGAAATGCTAATTTGGAGAGGCAGATTGCACAGTAATTATGCACATCATATTTTTGTGTATTAGGCCTAATGCACAGATTATTTCCCATAGGTGTTTTAATAAACTATGGCTTTGACTTCAAAACATCAAGCCTGATAAACAGCAATAGCAGTTAACTGCAGACTTTAATGGTTTACCATAAATCAAGCATCATGGTTTACATTGTAATTCAAATACAAAAAAAGATTTCACCATTTAACTATGAGTAATAAATAAATGAGTAGGCCTAGCCTTCCACGTGTAATATAAAAAAAAATATTAGGGTAGGCTACCTAATAGTGCACAATATAAATAATAAATTACACATTACATAATTTCCATTTTTGCGCTGTCTTTAGGACAAATACATGTAGTCATCAAGCACTGTTTACTGATGCTGATGGCTAGGTATAATAATTAACACTAGCTAATTAGACAACATAATGCAAGATAAATCGATGTCTTACCTGCAGGATTGTTGATGATTAAAGATGATTTTAAATATGCACCACAGTCCAGGGCTGATGAAACTGTATTGGGGGGAAATGTTGCATTTGGTGCAACAATGTATCTACGGTAGATGGGATGCTGCAAAATAGTGAAAGCTACTAATTAGCCTCATTAGACTGATATCACCACATGCATATGGGGCTTGGAGTGATGATAAAGCATGCATCCATAAGTGTGCCAATTCCATTTCGATAAGACACTCATGATAACAACAAACGGCATGTTTTTTTCTCCATCAGTATCCACTGCCGCTGCGCACTAGAACCAGATCCCACCCAGCGCCTTTGCCCTTGTATGAGCATCCACGGCCCTCTCCGGTCATTTCCTCATCTTCTTGAGTGGCATTGAGGATGGCGAATAGACGACAAATCAAGGCTGAGCAGAGACCAATGGGAGCGTCTTGTATCCCTGTTGCTAAGGCTGAGAGAAGAGCAAATGCGGGCGCGCAGAGAGAGAGAGAGAGAGAGAGAATAAATTGAAGTCATAGGCGCCTTCTCCGTGGGTGCTTCCGGGCCCGAGCACCCACGGAGAAGGCCGAGCACCCACGGGAAAAAATGCACTTGATAGGGGGCGAGGCTTTCCGAAACACCGAGACAATTGAAATAATTGTGCCGAGGCTTCAAGAAGCGCTCGAAACACTACGCGACAGTATTTTCACTTATTAAACGTAAGCCTCCGTGGTCGCGCGGTAGCGCGTTGGTCTGGCAGTCAAGTGTGACATCGAATCCAAGCTTTTGCTTCTTAAGACTTTGCCAAAACTGTGGTTCATTGAATGATTTAGGACCTGTGAGACAATAAACTGATCATGTAGAAAACAAAACGTATTTTTCAAATGTAGTTTCATGCGAGGACAGAGATCTGGTGGCTCATTAGAGATCTGGTGGCTCATTAGAGATCTGGTGGCTCATTAGAGGTCTGGTGGCTCATTAGGTCGTTAGACGGGGCTCGTAATAGTTTCATGAGTTTCAAACGTCATTAGCCACGTGACAGTGTTTTGAAACGCATCCCTCGACCTATTCAAAGTCAACCAAATATTTAACACTCATCACGACATGTATCATAATAATATGATGTACAGAAAACATGTATATTCTGTACTGTACACAATATATATACTTTATTTATTTTTATTAATTCCCCACCCATATTCTACATTCTGTACCCATAATTTGTAAACAATAATCGCATCTATATCATTGTACATACTGTATATCCATATTCATCCTGTATGTATTCTCATTGTGTTACACATTGCATTTTATGTTACTATTTTGCACTTCTGGTCAGATGCCAAACTGCATTTCATTGTCATGGTACTTGTACTCTGTGCAGTG
>OMOT01079509.1:0-14790 GCA_900312575.1 Acanthochaenus luetkenii
CCAGGCACACATGCACACACACACACAGACACACACTGTTCCCTGTGGGTTCACGAGCAGATGCAGCTGGAGCATAGAGAAGCCCGCAGTAGCTCAGTCCTGTGTCACCCATGTGCAGGACCACCAGGGACGAGGGATGGGGGATGGAGGGATGGGAAGGTACATGAACAGAGACACTGTATGCAGAGACAACACACCCTACACTGAACTAACAGCTTTGGTTTTTTACACTTTCCCCAAGACACCCGTCATGTTATACAGTACTCAATTTACGGCCACTCTAAGTGTAGGAATAAAACTAACAAGCAAAAGGAATGAAACATAAACAAGGTATACTGATCAATGAAGCTGATCATGCCATCTAAATCCTCCACCTGCCTTTTAGACCTCATCCCCACACGATTATTGAAATTATTACTCCTGTCCTCGTTTTTACATTCAATGTAGCAGTTATCAAATCACTGTTAAAGGAGCTTCAACTGTACAAATGACAGAACAATTTCTAATCCAGTCCTCTAAAACAAATGCGAGACAATGATGTCGCCTAGTAGCCCACTTGCTTTAAATTATAATCTAGGCCATCTTCCAATTTGCCATCATAGTTCTACCACAGCAATAATCAAAGTAACAAATGACCTGCTATCAGCCGCCGACCAGGGCTCTGTATCAGTTGTCGTTCTTATTGATCTAAGTGCAGCCTTCAATACCGTTGAGCATAACATCCTCTTGGAGCATTTAGATAATCCTTGTTGGTCTCTGCAGTACTTCTCCTAACTGGTTCGGATGTTTTGATGACGGTGGTGTAAAGTGGAAATAAAAAGTCAATGAACACGCATGAAGGCAAGACTGCGGTATTTAACATGGAGGTCTGAGAATGATGGTTAGCTGCATTAAAGATCTGCATGAGAAAGGAACAGGGCGAAGAAGATAGTGGCACCTGCACCACCCTCGACTGCAACGGTGTCTTCTCAATGGCAATCACTCTACTCAATGCATGCACACACGCACACACACACACACACGCACACACACACGCCCTGGACCGACAGACTGACTGAACACTGCTAATCTGCACATGGTCATTGATATAAACGTATTTATTTGCCTAGTTGTATTTTGTACTTCTGTCAATTATGCATCTTTTGCTGTTTATTAACCTAGTAGCACCTCTTTAGTCTGATGTTATACAGAACATCTAGACTGTACTGTATGTGAGTTCTTGTTATGTTTGGTCCTGCACTTAGTGTGTCGACCCCAGTAACTGTTAAAATGTCAGAGGCAATTTACCGTGTCGAATTCCATGTGCGCCCATTGTACTTGGTAAATTACAGCATTTCAGACGCCGCCGCAGAATCTCCCGTAAGTGCTGGTTGAGATCTGGTGAATGGAACAGCCATGATTACAGCAAAATATGGCTCACACGTTTTCACGCTCATCAAACCATCCAGTGACCACTTATGGCCTGTCGATGGGGGCGACTCCTATCATAGAAATGCTTCACCACGGGATGAAAAATGATTACTCAGTATGACTTTATATTCACTGACATTTACCTTGAAGCCCTCTTAAGGGATTCAGTGGAAACCTAAACCATGCCAGGAACACACATCTCATGTCGTCTCAATGCAAAAACACCACATGTATTACAAAGTTGTTCCTGGGATGGAGAGCAATGTTGTCGTACCCCAAGGAGACAGAGAGGCTGGAGTAGCTTTAATTCAATGTTTATGATGAAGCCATTGGCTAAAAACGAATCAACCAACGAGGTCCCGTTGCAGTAAGCAGTAGAAGGCTACTAACGCTTCATCCCTTCAAAGGATTCATCGTAAGTGTGTGGTTCTAGGGGAGACAGGCGAATGGCAGCGGCGTCCGGGTTGTAGACCACTTGCAGCTTACAGCAGTCAGCGCCAATAACGATCAACCCAGCTTATCTATTGTAATTCTACACAAATGGATACATTGTCAGATTTGCCTGTGCAAAATCAGCAAGTAGTTGGCCTATTACTTGTGCAGATTGGCCATATGCAACTTTCACGTTCTTCCACTGTCACCCCCAAGCATAATCGCCGTCGGGTGAAAACCTTGTAACTCCAATTATGGTGATTTTCATGTAGTAGTATTCCATGCTCCTCTATGGGTTGAGAAAATGGTACAACCCCACAACGTTTATGAAACCTTTTGAAAACCCACAGAATAAACAGAAACATTCATGGCCAGCAGGGTATTCTATATCCGTAACACTGCTCTGTTATTAGCAGGGTTCAGTCAGTCTGTCGGTCCAGGGTGTGTGTGTGTGTGTGTGTGTGTGTGTGTGTGTGTGTGTGTGTGTGTGTGTGTGTTAATATTCTCTGCTCTGTCAGGCTGGCATGTGAAGCTGAGGCTAATTTGTGACCAGATTTAACACATTACATTACATTACAGCATTTAGCAGATGCTTTTATCCAAAGCGACTTACATATCATCATATACACACTACATCACACACTAACTACATCATATACATACTACCCACAAGCACATGTCTTTGGACTGTGGGAGGAAACCGGAGCACCCGGAGGAAACCCACGCGAACACGGGGAGAACATGCAAACTCCACACAGAAAGGAACAGGGCGGAGACTCGAACCCACAACCTTCCTGCTGTGCTAACCACTGAGCCACCGTGCCAGAGGCATAACATATATGAAGAGAAATTACAATGTGCTGAATGATGCTCATATTCCAGATGGCACTCGCTCTCACACAGACTGCATGATAGCACACTGGAAATACCACAAAAGGTGACCATTCAGCTTCAAAACGAAAAGAGCCCTCTATCGTTTTCATATGTATTTATTCAACGATGATCTAAACGCGAGTTAAGAACAGACAAACTGTTGTATCTCCAGAAAGTGAACCTGAAGTCTGTAGACTGTGCTGCCTCTGGAAAGAAGCCAGTCAGCTTGAGAGTCTGTCCTCAGAATACCAATGACAAAGGGCGGCACGGTGGCTCAGTGGTTAGCACTGACGCCTCACAGCAAAAAGGTTGTGGGTTCGAATCTCCGCCCTGGTCCTTTCTGTGTGGGGTTTGTATGTTCTCCCCGTGTTCGCGTGGGTTTCCTCCCACAGTCCAAAGACATGTGTTTGTGTATAGTATGTATATGTATATGTGAGTTACAGATTGATTATATTGGTGCAATGAAATCAGCTATAATAAAATATTGTGTGAGTTGCAGATTGATTATATTGGTGCAATGAAATCAGATATAATAAAATATTGTGTGAGTTGCAGATTGATTATATTGGTGCAATGAAATCAGATATAATAAAATATTGTGTGAGTTGCAGATTGATTATATTGGTGCAATGAAATCAGCTATAATAGTATATTGTGTGAATTGCAGATTTATTATATTGGTGCAATGAAATCAGCTATAATAATATATTGTGTGAGTTGCAGATTTATTATATTGGTGCAATGAAATCAGATATAATAAAATATTGTGAGAGTTACAGATTGATTCCTTGTAGCTCTGTCATCCGCTAGATGTTGCTTTCAGGCATTTTACACACAATAGCAGCATCTACTGGATCATACGATCACGGTGGCTACCCAGCTTATATTACGTAGCACTACCGCCTCCTGAAACTGTTCACTAGAGGGTGCCATGTACAAATACAATGTAAAAAAGTGCAGTGCAGAGGCAGTCAAACTAAATCACTGCTGCCAGAGCTCTAGGTGCTTTTGACATTCATTGTTTCATTCAATTTTTCCTTTAAATGTCTGAGTTAAAGGTCCTGTGCAGGTGGCAATAAAAACTAAAAGCACTCACCGATGGCCATTCACACTCTGGACAAACCAGCGGAAAAAATGAATAATAAAAATCCATTTTATTCATACAAACAACTACAAAATATTACTATAATAGGGATTTTTCATCAGGAGACAAGTGAATTAGATAATGTGGTGTTACATTGTTTCACACGAGCAATATCAAAACACATACAAACAAACTAAGGTCACGCTTCTGAGTGTATAGATCTCTCTCTCTGTCTGTAAGAGGAGGCACAACTATCCTGAGAAACACCTTTTTGGTGATTAATAACAGTCAAGAGAAACTCACGTGTAAGAATATTCACCCACATCCCAAACGGCCTCTTATTTTACAACGTAACACTGGAGTATATCTTATTTCAGGGCCCCCGGGGTGACTGAGTCCTTCCCCTCCGAGGAGCAAGGGATCGAGGATCGTTTTGTGGTGCCGTAGGCGGTGTATGGGGAGGCGGAGGAGGCGGAGGAGGAGGAGGGCACACGGGGCAGGGTGGACATTGAGGAGGGGAGCGGTTGAGTCTGTCTTTCTGGGGGACAGTAGGCTGGAGAGGAAGGCCCGCCCTTGCTGTGCAGGCTGCTGCTGCTGCTGCTCTGCAGGGGGGAACTGGATGTTTTCGGGCCGCGGGTAAGAGAGGACGTGGAGGAGCTGGAGAGGGGCGAACTCCTTATCCCGTAACCGAGTATACCGGTACTCATCTGAAATTCCCGGGAGCCGTAGGCAGGAGGCGTCGGTCCACGGGAGCCCGGTCGGATGTTGTCCGGAGGGACGCTCCGCCTACTAGGGATATCGTAGATACCCGTGTCTGGGCCACAGAGGGCCTGGGATCTGGCTTGCAGACGCAGCATCCGCTCCCTCTCTTCCAGCTCCCTTCGTTCCTGGATGGACGCCATGATGGTTTTTGACAGGTTGTCATAACGCACGGCAGCAGCCAACCCCTGTGGGCCGATATCTCGGGCCGTCAGACCCCGCAAGGTGATATCTCGCAAGGTCAGTCCCGGAGGGGTGAGGTCTCGCGATGTTATGCCCTGAGGCGTGAGGTCCCTTGGCATCAGCCCTTGAAAAGCGGGGGAAGGGTCTCTCTGATTTAAGCCCTGTAAGGAGGGCGAGGGGTCCCTTGAGGCGAGACACTGCAGAGAAGGCGACGGGTCTCTGGGCTGGGGAGACTGTCTGGTGACCCCCATAAACACTGGACTATAGGCATGAGGAGGTGGCCGCTGCACCACAGACCCATCTGTGCCCAGGGTCATGACGTGCGGGTAGTAGCCCACTGGAGGACCCCCTCTCTGCGCCAGGAACTGAGGGTCTCCAGGGTTGATGAGGTTATCGTAGGAGAGGCTGCTGCGGTGGTCGGCCAGCACGTTGGAAGGGGAGCGCATGCCTGGCGGAGGATTGGACACCAGACGACCCTCCGAGTGCATAGCGGGCAGCTGGGATTTGCTGCTGTGGCGATAGCCGGGTTTGAGGGTGAGGGAGCGCGAGTTGAGCGTCAGGGAGTTTAGCTGCAGTGGGCCGGATATGGGGTTGGTCTGGAAGAGGGGCTGCACAGGCGGGTTGTCCTGCTGGTCGCCTGTTTCAGGGCTGCGGTTAGACTCAGCTTCGAGGTCCGGATGTCTGTTATTCGGACTGAAAGACACCTGCTCCGGAGGAACGGGCGACGACCCTCTGGATATCGCCTCCAGGACCGGTCGTAGCTGTGGCACGGTTGGAATGGACGCGGGGATGATGGTTTTGGTGTGGCGTCCCATCTCTGAAAATGAGGTTACGTCGTGGCAATTTAGTGAAAAATGTCACAAAACGTGGCAACTTCTGAGCATAATATCGAGGCAGATCTATCAATCCTAGAAAAACAAATCCACAAATTACGGGGTCAGCAAAGAAACCATCGCTTACAGAAAGAGTTTACTGAGAAGTGATCATGGAAAAGGGAGGCATCGTCAAAAGTTAGGAATCTTTGTCTATAAGCATGTACGCTATAGAAATATTGATTAATCAGTGGCGTGTCTATGTTGGAGGTCCTACCATCCAGGGCAGCTAGCTGGCCTTTCAGCAGGCCGTGGTCTGGTTTGGGCGGCAGCGGCGGCGGAGCGTTCAGCCGTTTGACGTCTGACAACTCAGGCGTGCCAGCGGAGGAACGCTAGCGGAAGACAAAAACAGGCGGACATGAGCGATCTAATCATATCCCTTAATAGCTGAGGTCATGATCCTTAGACGAAGCGAGGGGAGGAAACATTCACTGTGCTCGGAATAGACCTGCGACCTCGTGCATGCGTACTTTATTTTGGAGAGGGTGACTCTGCGTCCCATTGTCCCTGACTTCCACTGGTATCGGCCTGTCGATCTCGGGCCTCAGGAAGGGAGGCTGAGGACGGGCGGCTGTTTTCTCGCAGGGCCTCGCCGTGTACCTGGAGTGGCAGGACAGAGGGCGCAAAGGGACGGTGAGTTACACGTCCATCTTACATGCTGCAGATGAAGTGGAGAGTGTCTCTTACTTTGGAGAGATGGGACTGCAAACCAGATATTCCAGGTTGCTGCAACAACCTTGTGTGAAAGGATTTACTCCTCCTTGAAACTTCCCAGTTACCTGTGGGAACGTAAGGAAAGCACAAGTCATTGTTATACCCTTGTAAATACATTGTGCTTTAGGTGTTTTCATTTCCATAGGAAAGTCATATATGTAGTTTATTTATTAATTATACTGACCTGTTCATTGGTGGTGCGTCCTCTGGACACCAGGTATAGATGGAAGCCAGTCAGGCCGAGCACTGGGAGAAGAAACAGCCCCGATATACTGATCACGACCAAACTGGACATACTGTCAAGGAAAACTGTCTCGCATTAGTCTCGATGAGGTATAAACCATACACAGAAACACACACATCATATACACACACACACACACACACACACGCGCGCGCACAGTGAGTGTGCGTAAGGATACGTGACAGTGCAGTGCAGCTTCCATAAGTCTTCCATGTGGTTTAGGACATAGAGGAGGCCAAAGGTGAACACACCCACCATATGCACCGTCAGTGACAGCAGAAATTGAAAGAAGTAACGGTAGTTTCGCCTCCCGATGCAGTTGTTCACCCAGGGACAGTGATGATCAAAGTCCTGCAAACGGTTTACGAAGAAGACAAATGAAGTAGGGGAAACAGAACATACATCACTGGGTCTATATCAAATATTGTATATATTAAGTGTAGATGGTCCTGCGTGTTGCGTATGCATCTAATGATGCAACGAAGAAGCAAACATTATCTGGAGGATGGGTTACTTTTGGAATATGCACTGTGCTGTCTCAATATACTTTGTTTAATACAGGCTGTCTGAAACCTTTTCAGGTTGTATTTCTACACCACAACGGATCTGAGAGAAGGATTGACCTGATTAAAGGCATCTCTCTCTCTCTCCCTCCATCTCCCTCTGTCCATCATTCACTGCAGAAATCCCCCTTTATTTACTCCACACTGCTACACTCTCTTCCTCGCTCACACGCCCTACTCACTTTACTCTTCCCCTCTGCTCATCCATTCACTTTATTGCCACTCATTTACCCCCATTTAAATTCCCCGCCCAATTCTTTTTTTTCTACACCCTCCCTGGTATCTACTTTTCCATACTGGCTCCCGCTACTGATCTGTCTTTTCCCCCCTCCCGTCCCTAAATCTGTCCGTCCTTCCCACCACTGACCTCCACACAATGATCACAGACACTGCAATGGGAGCAACGTGGGGGTCTGTAGAAATGACACGAAGCGCACCACTTCATCCGGACCTGGACCCCCCTCACGTCCGCATTCTTATACAGCGGAGCGCGGAAGTCGTCGTCCTTGTCCTCGTCCTCGTTAGCTGGAACCGATATATAGTCCATTTTTAAAAAACAATGATAACTAACACTTTTGCAAAACATTTGATCATTCCTAAAAGTGACGTGACTTCGACGACTAACCCATCGGCAGTACACCGGCGTCCATGAAGGTTGCCATGGTGAAGTTGGCCAGCACAAAAAGGAAGAAAATGGCACAGCATAGTGGCACGGTGGGGGAGATGGTCACGGCCAGCCACGGGCACCTGAACGCATACAGGACAGAGTGTGCATGAGAATCTCTTCATGTACTTTACTGTGCTACAAGTTCTTTCAAAGGACAATTCCTGGCACAAATACACGGTACGGGAGTTTTCTTTGAGCTGAGCATGTATTTTATCACGCTAATTCATCCACATAATCTTCGGCAAGGAATACAGACAGGAGGGCAGAGTGAAATTGGCTCCATGTAGTTACATATGACCCGGAAATGTCCCACCAGTCCTGGGCGGTTCCACGGAGCACACTTCTGAGGGTCAGATAAGGGCTGCGGAGCCAGGAAGTCATGGCATTTGGCGAGTAAGCGAGGGGGTCAGGATCATCACTAGGCCTTCCACATATTGGAAATGTCACCTTGATATGGTCACTTTTTCTCACTTATCACTTCTTCAAGGTCGGTGTGTAACTGGGCGATGCAGTAATCAACAGCGTTGACAATCTTACCCATTACCATATACTACAAAAGCACCATTTATTTAATTAGGATCATTTTAAACATTTTGCAGATGCTTGCCTCATCTTTAAGGTTTTACATGGGCTGGCTCCTCCCCCACTGATCCAATTCATAATGCAGAAGGATAGTAGCAGCAGGGCAACAAGAGCAACTACCAGAGGGGACTGTGTTGTGCAATATAGGCGTAGCAAGGTAACTGGTATAGTCTACCTATTGAATTAAGAGAGAGCACTAATGACCTAACCTTTCAACATAAACTTCAGATATGGTTTAAAGCTAACCAGACTTGCAAACATGAGTAATCATACTACCTCTTCTACACTGCCTTTACATACTGTCATTGTTTTTATATACTTCTGTAATGTATTTATGTATTGTATTGTGTTGGAAGCATTGTATTGATGACATTAGGTCGTCAATTTGTTATAACCTGCCCAGGGACTACGGATGAAAATGAGCTCATCAGCTAACTCCGGCACATTTACATTGATGTGGAAACTGAAATGTTGATTCATATGCATTGTACATAAATAAATAGATAAATAAATAAATAAACAAACAAACCCCACATCAACGTAACAGCAGAACACCATGAATCATCACCAGAATTGACTCAAAACCTAAATGGCGTAATGTAATGTAATGTAATGGGTCAGAGGCACACGATCACGACAATTAAGGTCCTCACTTTAGTATTTGAGTATACCGTAGTAAGCTGACCACCGCCACAAACAAAAGATTAAATGACTGATTAAATGATGATCTCTTAGCAGTGTTGATGCACTCTGATAAACACTCTATGCTACACGTTGAAGCCGGTCTGGACGCTTGTCGTGGCTTATCGGATGTGGAAACCATAATCTCAAGTATAATTGTAAGTCTGTCATGAATCATCAACTTTAGACATTTGATAGTAGCCAGGTACCACAGAGTGACCGCTGAAGACCAGTAGTTTAGGATATCAGTGCCTTGACATTACATTACTGTTGTGTGATGAAAAACACAAAATATATATATATGCAATGTAAATAATCTGCTTTTTGTCTTTAACGAAGTAGCCTTTGCATGTTATTGTTGTAATAGCAGTGACCATAATACGCATCAGATACGCATAAAGCCGTCCAGCTAGTAAAGACTGAGAGATAATTTACTCTGTCATTAAAAGAAGAAAAACCCATTCTAATAAAGAGTGGAATTGATTATTTTTTTTCAATCACGTGAATTGATTACATTGTCTCAGTCTGTGAATTGTGCACATAGCAACACAAGAACCATAGATGCCTCTAAACTGGCTGCACTGCCAAGCTTTTAGCCTATTTTTGTGTATATATATATATTATATATATGACCTCAAACCTTAGCGAACCATTATATATTTCCCCCCAACTCAATTGCCGTGTGCGGCTGTAAGTGCTGAATTAAACTGAACGGGAGTATGATTATATCTCTACAGTGTGAGATTAGAGGGTGGGGCAGTGTAATCAGGTTATAGTGGTAGACAGGTTCGCCGGATTATATTAACAGTGTTTCATTGAATGCCACACTTTTAACCTATATACTGTATGTGACATTTATATTTGAATAGTTACATGTGATGTCTTAGCTTGGTAATTACGTATCTCTATAGGTAGTGATGAATAGTAAAATATCATGTAGCGTCTTCTATAAAGTCTCACATGTATAAACGACTTCCAGGACTGTTGAACAAGGGAAAACAGTAACACAATTTAGAGTCATGCACCTCAGTCATAGGCCCATTCGAGCTCCAGTCCCCAAACCCCCCGGCCGGTTTGAGGCTGTGGGGGAAATGCCTGGTGATGCCATGCCAGCTGCAAACCCAGTAATCCCTGGATTAAGAACTCTGGATTACAGACCATTCTGCCAGTCCGGTGCATTGTGGAATCCTCACACCAAACACGCCGAGCACGCAGTCGACACTCACCGTGCATCACAAAAACACGCTATACTACCATGGGATAAGCCCGATAGATTCAATACCGGTCGTCTATATCTGCAAAAGACCCTCTGCCACGCCGTTCATAACCTTAGTTGATGAAAAACATACAACACAAGATTTTCTTCATTGATTTGTGCAAATGTAACGTAATCCAAATTATGAAAACCATAAGACGGTGCATTGTGCTACAGAGAGATTAAGGAGCATAATATGATCCCCCCTAAACCTGGTATTTAGGATTTGTATCCAAGTCCTGTTCACTAAGTACGGTCACGTTTGACATGTGCTTGAACTGTCATAGCTGGTCAGTTACATTAAGCTGTGTAACACAAGCCGTGTAGTTACCTCTGTGCAACAGTCATCAAACTAAGCGAAGCCCACCTAAAATTATTAATTCAGAGGACTGAGCTGAATAATATGACCGTAATCCTTCATTCTAGTTTACTTTTAAATTATTACCACTAGCCATTGAAATAATAATGTTATTTCGTATTTTTAAAACTCACTATTTTGTCCAGACTGCATCCCTTTTCCTTGCAAGCCAGACCTCCTTTACAGCAGGGATTTGATCAATAATTTCAGCCGTTCATATTTGCTCATGCTAAAGCAGCATGACTAATTTGAGCTCACTTTAAAGTCCTCTACCCTTTAGCTTGAAATGTTACGTTCATTTATTCTTTTTGATCTATTTCACTACATTCACAAGAAAATGAGCTCAATATAATGCATGCTTGGATAGGCTCCAGCCCCCCGTGGGAGTTTGCGTGTTCGCCCCGTGTTCGCGTGTGTTTCCTCCGGGTGCTCCGGTTTCCTCCCACAGTCCAAAGACATGCAGGTCAGGTGGATCGTAGGTGTGTGTTTGTCTGTCTATGTGTTATCCCTGTGATGGACTGGCGATCTGTCCAGGGTGTTTCCCTGCCTTCTGCCCGATGCATGCTGGGATAGGCTCCAGCCCCCCGTGACCCTGAATAGGAGTAAGCGGGTATAGACGATGGATGGATGGATGGATGGAGAGATTAAAATGACAAAATAGCATGCCAAATAAGCCCAGTCAAACTCAACTGCCAGAGTGCAGATGAAACAGAGAAGGTAGAACGGGGAGCCTGCAAGAGATCATCTGACTGATGTCTTGTGGAAGGGATTACAGTGTGGATGCCTGTGCATGGACGGCCCGCCTCCATTATTGGTTTGAGACCATCTGGACTGCAGGGAAGGACAGTTCATTATGCTGCAGCGTGGCAAGACAAGCCCCACCTAATGAAACAGAGCGGTATTAAATCACACAGAAGGGGTAAGCTGCTCTGCAATCTGCACACCGACTGTCCTTATCCCAGCGATGGGTCAGTGGCACAGGCACCACACAATGGGTCAGGCGGCGAGCTCAGCACTGCCGGCGGCCACGGCTCCTTCGATGTGGCAACATTTGTTGCTATCATTGTTGAGAAATGTGTGAGATATGGCTAATAGATAACTGTCATCACCACTATATCGTTTGTCAAAAATAACATCAGTACACAACATCGGTAGTAAACTAATCCAATCACAATATCTAATGAAACCCCAATTTGACAATTACTGTAGGTACAACAGAAGTGACATACAGTGAACGCTCATTTATCTGAATCTCAGACTTCTGAAGTGCCAGTTTACTGAGCGGGCATGATGGACAAAACATGGCAACGTGTGTCCTGGTAGCTCAGCCGTGCAGGGCACATACCCCGTACTCACAATGTCGTGGGTTCAACTCTGTGTCTCATGTCATCCACCCTCTTTTCCATCTTTCCTGTCTTCACTGTATACTATCCAATAAATGGTTCAATTGTTTCTGTTGATCGATGCAAGCCAAACCATTTAAGCTGCAAATTATGCAGTACAACATCATTCAGAATGGACGTGAATGTGTGTTTTATATTTCGAATAAGCTTTGACATATTATCTCAATACATTTGAATATTACGAACACCGTTTTCTCATTGGATAAACACGGTCCTGTGCCTGTAAACGTCACCGAGACGATGCACAGTAAATACGTAACGTAATCAACAAGTGACATTTCTCCAGAGACCTTTGGTCTTTGCTGGGCGGAGGTGACAATGCCTGAGTTAACAATACAAAACAGTAAGCACTAACATAGACACGCTTCCAAGGCCAGAAGAACAAAAGCAGGAAGCGGTAGCTGATGAATCGTATCAGGCAAAGGAACACTGAAAGGTCCTTTAAAACGTAAAGGTCCTTTACAAACTCAACCAAAGACGCAAAGGGAATACAAATAGAAGCACGCATGCACTCGTGCAAACACATACACAGACGCCCAGATGCACAGGCATTGATCATTGGCTATTACTTGATCAATAACATGACAGCGAGGCTTAAAGCCAGTGCATGCTCTACTTTACCAACTCTCTTCTCCCTTCGTTTAAATACATTGTTATTACTCTCAAAACTGACAGACCAAAGTGAAGAGGTTAACTTAGGGAACATGAATATTGACATGACATGCTAATGCTGATCTGAGAGCACGGCAAATAAAGTCACATATGACTCTATGATTCACAACATCAAGGCAAGGTTGGTGTTATGACACTCGGCGTTACCGAGGTGCGGTTGGACAGAGCGTGGCACCTGTCCATCTCGGCTGTTGGAGGAAGGGAGCCGCTGCAGCTGCTGACTTGGCAGATCAGCGCGATATAGACTCGTTTTTTTGCCTCACTCAGCCTGTTTATAGTTTCATCTAGCTGCAGCAGACAGTTAACGGCATTTTAGCATCAGCATACAACTAAATAAAAGTGAATTCAACTCAACAGCAGGTTATGCCAAAATATGGGAACAATGATTTGTATTTGTATTGTCGTTACTCATTCACTTTCCCATCAGATGGTGATTTGAACTGCTAAACCTTCCAGTATTCCCATTTCAATATAGAGTATAGCTGGAGTGTAAAGTGAGGATATTAGGCGTGGTGTTTGTTTAAACCAGCAGAGTCATTAGATTAAAACTGTCTGACACACTTCACTTCCCCTACTATACAGTATAATCATGCCTGGCGTCCTTAACACCAAACAAAAATAACTTTCAAATACTCTCTTTCCTTCTAAGGATTTCCAACAAACACAAGGAATTATACATTTCTGTCCCGGAGCCGCACAGAATTATATACAGAAAATCTAAATTATGTGAAATAGCTCTTTCTTTTTCTTTTTCTAAGGTGGTTTTGGACACATCTTCAAATAATGTAATAGTAAATTCAAAGATTTCAGCCTCCATCTTTCCCAGATGGGGGATCACATGGCAGTGACCAAAGGATCTTAATCCCCATACTCCCAATCTGGTGGCAGAATCCAACAGAAACAGTGCAGCAGGGCTGGAGAACACAGGAGAAACTAGGACAGATATGGCTACTGAGGTCAAGGGTCAGTAGACTTAATGTAGAGCTGCTGTGGTTGCAGGTCCGTCAATAGCGGGGATCTTAGGATAAGGGTTCTTTCATTTCTATGATAAATACATGCGGTGGAAATTGAACTATTTTGAGATAAGATGACTGTCTGAAGGGCAGGAAATATGTCGGACTGACCCGTAGGCATTGTTCACGTTGGACTCCGGACGATAAGGGTATTTAGTAATAAGGTGGGATGTTATGGTAACTTTTCCGGCATGCCAGTGTTGGCTAGAACTGTAAGAGGCGTGAGCGGAGTCTTTTCAATCTTCCCCTGGTTTTCTCTCTCCTTGTAAATAGGTCAAGACGAGGAGACTAAAATTAACTATTATAACACAATCTGGGTGACTGATTCTTACACGTGTTGCGTCTGAAGACACGCTGTGCGTTCATTTGACTTCTTCCAACCGAATGTATGAGCGATACAGCTCATAATCACATTTTAATACATGTTGATGGTGGGTACCTTTTTTTTGTGTAAATATTGGTTTCCGCTACACAACTTATTTTGAATGAAATTGGGGGAAAAGCTCAAATCAAACATGAGAAGAAAATTGTATAGGCAGTAGGCGCTAGTATACCATTCGACTTCAATGGCAACTTGGTGAATACAATGAATGAATGAATGAATGAATGGATGGATGGATGGATGGATGGATGGATGAAGGAATGAATGAAGGAATGGATTAATGAATGGATGAATGAATGGATGAATGGATGAAGGAATGAATGGATGGTTATGCCCTAGAAACACTTTAGTCTCAAAATACAATTCTCTTCGAAAAGAACATTACAAAACACAAATAAGTAAATAAATAAATATAAAGTTTGTTTCTTTTTTAATGAAAGGATAGACTACCTGCAGAATGCATGAACAGACGGACGAACAGGGTGGATGGATGGATGGATGGATGGATGGATGGGTGGATGGATGGATGGGTGGATGGATGGATGGATGGATGGACGGACGGACGGATTGGATGGATGGATGGATGGATGGATGGGTGGATGGATGGATGGGTGGGTGGGTGGGTGGATGTAGGACGAAGGCC
>OMOT01079512.1:0-23103 GCA_900312575.1 Acanthochaenus luetkenii
CACGTGTAATAGTCAATTATCATGCACATAAGTGGATACATGAATATATGCATGCACACTAACAAAGGGCTCTGCAAGCAAACACAAGAGTAATGTGAAATTAAAATGCATTATCATCATTACCATCATTATTACAGCATTATTATTGTTATTATTATTACATACATAAACACACATGCAAGCTTGCACTGATACAAGTAGGAGTGTACACACACACACACACACACACCCATCCACATACCCACATACCCACACCCTACCTATCATGGGCTGGAGGATGTTCTCCATGCATTTGATGAGCTGTTGGTAGATCTGGATGGCCAGATCACTGATCACCTGTCTGTACTCTGCCAGGTCGAAGTTGGACAGACAATGTTCGTTCTGTCTCGATGTGTTGTGCTTCATGAAGGCCTGAGACACACGCACACACACATACACACACATACGGGTTAACAAATTATTAACAAAGTGTTATTAAATGTGTTTGTGAGTTTTTTCCACAGCAATTCCATTTTAACAATCCAATTCCTTGGAGTAATCCACGATATGTATGTCTGCATGTATGTATGTACAGTATAGTATGTATGAATGTATACAGAAACAACTGGATGAGCTTAACACCTGGTCAATCAACAATGATAAGCTCCTCAAGTAAAATACATTCAGTTAAGAACTCACCCCTCTCCACTAACAACACCCCCTTGTCAGTGATGACCAACATCAAAGTGTTTGGCCTCACAATTCAACAAGACCTCCATTGGAATAACCAAGTTCATGTCATGACCGCACGTGCCCGCAGAAAGCTACATCTACGTATCAGGCGTTTCTCAGTAACACCAGCTGACGTACTTAAAATCTACACTGGCTACATAAGACCAGTGCTTGAATACTGCTGCCCCTGCCTGGCACGCCGGTCTCACCCAAAGTCCCTCCTCACAACTTGAGCGAGTCCAGAAGAGAACGTGTTGGACCAGGTCGTAACACCCGCAACAGACATAAATTGAACATTTTATTGACAAGAACTGCCCGCTGCCAGAATTCTCCTATTCCATATATTACCAAACTAATCAACACCCATACCCAAAATTAACAACTGTGTGAACTTTCCTTTTAAATAACTCTAAATGTGACAACTATCCTCACTGTTGAGCTGTTTTTTCATTATTTTAATTTCATAATCTTATTATTGTGTTTCTCTTTTGTAAACTGGTGTATAATTTAGTCTGTGACTGCAAACACCAAATACAGTCTACTACTACCACCATGTATGACCTTTATAGACCTTCAGAACACCACAAATATACTACAGTACATCTGTAACTGAATTGATTGAAACTCTGGTACCAATCCCAAATAAATTCTATATTTTATAACTACTCACAGTAAACTTGACTCCAGAACTGTACACATATCTCACAGCTGTACACTGTTGGTGAGTGACGTTGCGTAGCACTGGTCTACTTTGTGTAGACACACTTTCAATCCCTTCTTTTTAACATTTGCCACGCTCGCTCTGCTGCAATGTGCAACACCACTCCTCCCCCGGAGCCTCACTACATCACATCATAACCTCGCAATCGCTCACACACAGCAGACAAGGGAAGAATGGAGAGTGACACAGTTCGATAGCAAACGATCTGGTCGGTTGTGGAAACACAACGGAACCAAGTCTCGCTTCCCAACCCTATTTATGTGTGCATGTTTGAGTGAGCGTGTGTCAGTCTCACGTCGTCTCCGCTGTATTGTTTTAGACAGTGTAAGAAGCGGCAGGTGTTGGACAGCCAGAAGGAGACGGTCTCAAAGTCATCCCCTCGTTTCTGTCAGGGAGAGGAAAAACAAACTATAGTCAGTAAACATCCATCGACCCATCAGATATTATCCAACTCAACAATCTGTGACTTGCTGAAAACAGTCATGGCTGATTTACATTTATTCCTTAAACCCAAACCACTAAACTGCCTAAACCTAAATGTAGCCACAGCCTGAACTCCTAACCCTAAAATGGCGCTGGTCTTTGTAAATATACATCAAGATCCAGTCAAAAACGTCGTTCCCAGCAAAAAAAGAAATGGCCCTTTAACATGAGGACCAAGTAAATGTCCTCCCATTGTAGGATTTTCATCATTTCGCACATCCTGTGAGCACTACTGGTTTACACAGAACACACACACACCTTTAGGATCTTCTTGATGCTGTTGATGGTTGAGGTGAGCAGAGTGCGGACCTTCTGGTCGTCATTGACATAGTCTGCATGTCTCAGACACATGAACAGGATGTAGGCTGGCAAACCTGGGATCAGATTCACCGCTACGCCACGAGGCTTCAGCTCTGGAGAGAGACAGGAGAAACGAGCTTAGACCTGGATCAAAGCTCGCATTAGTTGTTGCTATCATACCAAGTCCCAAAATATGATTTCTAGGTGCTTCTTGGCTCCCTTTGATTTTCATATACTTCATCGTTTCCCTAATTGGACACTCTCTTTGTGCCACACAGGGGCTCAAACCCCAGCCCTCTACTTACGGGACAACTTCACTAACCACTAGGCTCCCATGGATCTTAGTAAAACCCCCTGATGAACACCTAGTCTTTAGTAGTTTGGTCATCATTAGTTCTCACCTAGAATGAGGTTCTTGACCAGCTTGAGCTCGTCCTCCTTCTTGTACTCCAGCATTCCCTGGAAGTCCTTCTCCCTGCGGGGGATGTTGACTGGATGGATGGGCTCATCCACCATCTGCCCTGGGGACGTCTGGCCCTCCGTCTGACCCGCTGGGACACACACAACATAGGTTCCTCAGGTAATAATAATACAACAGCACACACATAGGCACATGGAAACACATAACCCAATCCGCTGAAACACGCCTAATTTCTGAATTCTGCTACAACGCTTTGCTGACTGTGATGCGTCGTACCTCCCATCTCTCCAATCCTCTTGGAGTAAACTTTCAGCTGCTTCTTGAGCTTGCGGATGGTTCGGTCCTGCTTCTCCAGCTGCTCCATTAGATCCTGAGAGAGAGAGAGAAAGAGAGAGAGAAAGCAAGAGGTCAGTGAGGTCTAGCCTTGTCTACCAGTCTACTGCTTGGGTCAAGGGTGCAGACAGGAAGCTCAGGCTGCCTTGAGGCTGTCGCCCCCTAGTGCCAAAGAGGAACACTTTCTAATGGCAGGCTCTACATGTATGCGGGACACTAAATGGCTTTGCACTGGCCAGCTCTTTCACTTATTGTCCATAGGGCCCAAAAAAAAAGCCACAAATTTGCAGCTCCGCCAACATGCATGATTTAAAATAACAAAAGGAATGAATGAAGGCTACTGCAGCCGAAACCCATCGGGTTTAAATATGAAAGCTTTTTCACTTGTTGACTAAGAGTAGCTACATTTGTTCATTCCACTCATCGTCTATAGACATTCAGCTGAAATAATGAATACTGGCTAATTTCGAAATGAAATTACATCAGCCCGCATTTTTTATAACATTCACAAATGTGAATATCCTTTGTACATAGGAAGGAAAAATTGCCACATTATCTTGGAAAATGTGAGCATTCCTCTTTGGCAAACCGTCACTCTGCAAGTTTGAAAAAACAAGGGGGATCTCAAATCAAGCGGCGGGTTGCTGAGTTGATTGCTTTGTCAGAGGAAGAGGTGCTGCAGGATTTGCCTGCTGGCTGTTAGGAGAGAGAACAGGGTGCAGAGCTGCTCCGCCGTGAGTTAGACAACACTGCTGTAGAGAGTTAGGGTGGACATCACACTGAGCACCGTCTCAGCCAGAGCAAACGCCCCTCAGTTAGTTTTAACACGCATGCAAACACACACACACACATGCATGCATACACACAGACATTCACACACATATAGACACGCTGTCTCTACATACAACCATCCGTCGTAAAATGGTGACTCGAGCCTCTCGGGATGCTGTGGGGTCGCCAGTCATGATTTCCTGTCAGGTGACACCATCCACACAGATGAGTGTGTGTGATACAGGAGCATTTGATAGCTGCTTTGATCCAAAGAGCCTTTCACTTTTTGTATGGGTGGCCCCCGGGTGGGAGTGGATTGGAACCACCAACCCTATCAGTATTAGTGCCATGCTCTACTCATAATTACTGTATGTGTGATGTACACAACGTGTGTGTTTGTAAATTAGAATCATTTGTCAGTGTAAATTAATTTCCTATGGATTGTGGAGGAAGAGTAAAAAATGTAATTAAAAAGTCATAAAACTACATCATGGAATTTGACTGACCAGTGTATTGTGTTACTGAACACAATTGTATGCAGGTAATCAGTATTCTGTGATGGATTACATTGAAAAGTAACCTTACAAACTCTCTGTATATAGAGTAGTATGTCTATATTATCTCATGTACCAGGTTCTTTATGTTTGTGGTCAAATTCTATGTGTGTATTTACAGTGTGTGAGTGTGTGTTGTGATACACCTGGGTCTCCATAGTGAGCCAGGTGATCTCTTGCTGTTGTGTATGAGTGTAAAAGAGCATCAATGTGTGTGTGTGTGTGTGTGTGTGTGTGTGCAGTCTGGTGTACCAGGTTTTCGTCTTGGTGAGTAGGTGATATTGTGCTGTCTTTGTACAAGGGTGTATGTGTGTCTTTATGTGTACGTTTGTTGTATAGCAATTTCTTGTTGGTGAAATGGTTGATCCTGTGCTCTCCATGTAGAAGCGTATTTGTATATACAGAATATTCATGTCTATGTGTATTTATGCCTGTGTGTGTTGCGCGTACCGTTTGTTGACCGAAATGGACATTGAAATTGACTTTTGCTAATGGCCCCTAAAATACCGTAAAAGAATTAGGGTGATTTTGATCGGTGGTGTGGTTGTCACGGTCAGCTGGGTAGAAGTTGATTTGTATGACAGGGTCCAGAGAACCAGAGAAGCTGCCGATGAGACCCTGCAAGCTGGCATGAACGATACAGAGCCCCACCTCGAAAGCACCAGTGACTTATCAATACGCTTTGGGCAGAACTACTGCGCTACGGATGCAGGGCAAAACCAGAATGTACTCGACTTAAATGAGCCCATACCCAACCAAAATCTACTCCAACACACAGCAACAAAAAACTATTTCAAGAGACTTTTTGTCCTCGCCAGTTTGTCATCTCTGCCACCTCTGTGCCCAGTGAGAGTGAGAGGGTTTTCCAATGTGCAAGAACTAGACTCAAACATAGCAAGTAAGGGGTTGTGATTTGTTTTCCATTTGGTTTAAATCAGGCCAATTGGTGTAATTTTCATCGAGACTGTCTTCAGCTTTCATCATTGGCTATATCAGATGGACCTATTATGGGGAGCATATAACTTTCACGTTACGAGACATCGGTGTGACTACCTATAACAAGCGTAAATTCGGACTATTTGATATTTGTCACTGTTTGAGCTGTGAAAATAATTGCACATACGCCACCCTAGTCTGTATGTACTGTATGTGTGTGTGTGTGTGTGTGTGTGTGCGCACGTGCATACCAGGTTCTCATTGGTGAGCCGGGTGATCTCGTGTTGCAGACTGGCCTCTATCCGGGCCTCCGGGGGCAGCTGGAGGTTCTGGGCCAAGAGCTGCTGCTGACGGTTGTTCTCCTCCTTGACGTTCTGCAGCTCGCCACGCAACACCTCCACCTCGTTGTCATAACTACGCCGCTGAGTCTGCAGCTGGGACTCCAACAACCTGGGGAGGGTAGGAGGGAGATAGAAAGGAGAGGGAAGGAGAGAATGAATGTGGGGGTAGAGGAGAGGGTAGAAATGGGAGTGAGTTACAGAAAAAGAGAGAGAAAGAGACCCCCAGTGTAGAGTGGATGAGAGGATTGTGTTTTCCACCCGTAGTGTGGTGACGCAGGGCAGCAGCATGCTGTGTAGACACTATCAACAGCCCAGAGCCCAGTCTCTCTGAATGAGGTTCGTTTACTCATAAAGCTCCACTGTCCTCTGAGTCTCTGAGCAACTCCTGTGAAACGTCTATGACTGAATCGGCAGTGGTTAGCATGACGCACCCAACCACTGACGCATGTTTAGAAGTAGAACCAAGCCAATAGATAACAATAAAAAGGTGATACTTTAACATTGTGGATTCCCCCCAATAGGGAAATTCTATTTTTGCTTGCACTCCTCCTCAGGGAGGTCAGGGTCAGCTACACAACAGCACCCTGGAGCTGGTAGATGTTCAGTGACTTGCTCAAGGACACTTCAGCGGGACGGGTGCTTGGCAACACAGGGGCTTAAACCCCGGTTCCCGTGTTGAAGGTTGGTCTCCCTACTCACCGCACCCACCCTGCTGCCTATACGTTTCAGTAAGCTCTTGAACGTAACACCAGTCACTGGCCCAAGTTTGGACTTTGGACTGTGGCTGGAAAGACAGTGAAATATACGAGCCACTTTGGCAAGTAGCAAAACAACTTTCAATCAGACTTTCCAATTATCAAAACTACTGCAGCAGCAAAGAACAGAAATTCAGAAAAAGTGTGACCGAGAAAAGTTTCATGTTCTTCTCCCCGTGTGATTTTGAGAAAAACATACGGTAGGCAAAGAGAAGCGTCAGCGGAGGCGACGGTTCAACAGTATTTCCAAATAATTCTTAGCATTTGTTTGAACCTATTTGGAGCACCAGGTGGGCGGAGTTTACTGCATCTGGACAACTCATACATTGGCAGCTAGATTCTCAATCAAAGAAAAGTAAAAGCATACTAAACACGTCTCTCAATCACTTGACTACGATTGTCTTAAACTTTCTGGCACTTGTTTCGTCGTTCTATGTGGCAAACCACAACCATCTGGCACCCAATGTGGAATAAAACGAAGCGTAAACATTTATTTGTAAACACTATTTGAACCAAGGTCTACAATGGCTGTTGAGTTACATGTACTACATTACGCCATTTAGCAGACGCTTTTATCCAAAGCGACTTACATATCATCATACCGTTGGCGGAGGCAGCCATGCAAGGCGCCAACCTGCTCAACGGGAGCAATTTGGGGTTAGGTGTCTTGCTCAAGGACACTACGACAGATTTATTTTCCCCGGGAGGAGCTGGACTAGAACCTTCAACCTTGCGGTTGCTGAGTGGGAACTCTACCTCCTGAGCCACTGCCGCCCCATGTAGCTACAAAAGACTACACATCGTCATTATGAGTGAGCGATAAGAGAGGTTAGTGAGAGTCACAGCATCAAAAGGATGACGAACCCTGCTACATTATACTGCGAATAAGGCGGGAAAAACCTTTACACAAAACCAAAGCCTCGTATCTCTAAGAGATGCAATGCAGGACTCAGGGGACTGGAACTACTTTAACCTTAACTCAGTGATTCAACAGCAATAGCAGCAATATCAGCCAAACTTAGTTGCCTGGTAACATGGTATCTAGGAAGCACTGGGAGCTACACTGCCCTGCAAAGTAAAGTCCTGCGCGAGAACTGAACCAGTTCAAAATGTATCTCCAGGCCAATCGAAAGTATTGCTGGTACCGACGTGGACTGTATGCGATCCAAACCCTAGTAATAACCTTTGACCTTTGAAACACAAAATGTAGTTCCTGCTTGTTTGTCTTTGTAGGGCAGTACAGGATCCCTGCTCATTTCCACTACATCAATCTTTTTAGATATATGGCTCTGGACAAAATTAACAGACGAGAAAGTCAAGAGAGAGAAAGTGTGGCAGAAAAAGGACAGTATCTAAAGGAAGGAACACAGGAGCACATGTGCTTTCCTGTGAAAGGGCAAACACGCCATGCTCGCAAACACACTTGCGTTGGGAACAAAGTTACACCTGTTGGTCTCCTTTAACCCCTGATATACCAGCCACAGCTCTCCGTCCTCATTCAGCCTATGGAAGTCTGGAGTGGGGGATCTGACCGACACAGAACACAAAGGGACATGAAAAGCAGAAAAACAAAAGGATGGGATGTGTTGGTGGGTGACAGATTGTGGTTGCAGTCTACCCTAATCTGGCCTGTCCGTATGTTGACGTGTGAATGCGAGAGCCATGGGCCTTTCTATACTGTTCGGCAAGGTGTAGTAAATATGACGCGATATAATCGTGAGTTTGAGATGGACTGAATGTCACTGTGTGGTGTGTGGACTTGCGTGGAGGGAAACCTGGAAATGTAAGAAGGTACCTATGGTTTCTCGCCCTCGATCAGCACGCAATGTCCACACAAAAACCATGCATGTGAAAACACGAACTTTTCTATGCCATGAGGAAGGTAAGGCTGTGATATAAATCTGGCTGTAATATTAATTTATTCCAGGAGTGATTCAATGCACTTCCATCATACTGAGTACAACTAACTCATGCTAGTTACGGCATGTTTCCTTGAATGCAAATAATAGAATGCTTACTATATATGTAGCGTGATATACAGTGTATATATATGAATATATATATATATATTCTACTTATGTCTGTATACTAATGTACATGTTATACTTATGCCAATATCTGAATGGTCAATATGTTCCTGTACTTTTATTTAGCGATTTTGATTAGTGGAGTCTGAGATCTATGATTAATGCCAAATGTCAGTGTGCACTGTCAGTGTCTGAACAGAGATGGGCGCTGAACATCAGTAACAAAAAAGGTAACATGTAACAAAGGAAGCAACATGGGAGAAACAGAGGGATATACTATAAAGGCAGCGATACACAGCTCTTTTTTGCTTTAATTATATTGAAAGATTGTGTTGCCTCGACACATTAAAATAGATTTTTTATATCTACCACACGACCATGTGTGTGCCACATTTTGAGGCAAATGAGATGAGCAACATCGCCTTCAGAAGGAAGGAAAATGTTTAAATGGATCAAAATCACTGTGGATAACATGGTGAGTTAAAAGGAGCAGAAGTACTGAGACATTATTTTTTGCCACTATTATGTAAGTGCATTAAAGTTGTGCTGTGCATCTCTCCCTTAATAAACAAATCAATAAACTGGTCTTTTCATGCAGGGTTCATGCCAATATCATAGTATGAAGAAGACACGATCAATCTATACCCAAATACATTTAAATTGAAAAAATTAATTGAAATAAATCCTTGTTTAACTAACTAAGACATTTCCATGCTTCCATGCTGCAACCTGATTTAAGCTCTATGCTGTTGCTATCAAATCCATGCAGGCCTGCCACAGCGGCCAAAAGTTACACATTTAGCCTGCATTTCCACAAAATGTCCAGTAAAAGGAGTTTGAAAATGGACTTTTATGTCAAAGACACACCCTTGACTTTCAGGAAACACTGGTCAATGAACATCCCAGTAATGTTAGCGTGTAACAAGACAACACAACTGAAGCTAGAGCTGGTACGTTATTCTACATGCGGTTAGGGCAGACACGCTACGCAAAGCTAACCAAGCTTTCATCCAAAATACAATGTAGAATCAGCCATGTCAGCTGATCTCAGCCACATGTAACCCTTCCAACTTTGTTCAGCGACAGCGTGGCCATGCATGCTCTGTCCCATGATGCATAGGCCACATCTCATTGGTTACCTGAGCCTATTCAGGAGCTCATTGACTTCCAGCGGCTTACGCAAGAACCTAGGAGATCTGCACAGAACAAAGAGAGGCGTTCACAAACACACACACTCTTGCTTGGTGGCATGTGCAGAAACACAAGCGCACACACAAACACTTACACGCACGCACACACATACAATAATCAATAAGCCAAGGAAGTACACCAGATGGATAAAAGATATAAGGAGGGTGGGAGTCACTAGAGAGGGCTGGGAAAACAGTGAACTCAAAACGGAGGAAATGGAGACGGGTGGTAATACAGTACCTGTTGGTCTCTTTGAGGCCTATGTAAGCTTGCTTGATTTCATCAGAGCCCTTCAGTTTGGACACATCCTCAACATAGTGAGAAGGCTCTGTCATGGTCTCCTACGAAGAGGAGAGAGGGAGAGAATATGGGTAATTAAAGAGGAAAGAGGACGAGAGAGAGAGGGAGAAGGAGGAATGCCACATGTAGAGAGTAACTTGGCTGCTAACAACTGCTTACCCAGTAAGGCCACAGTGGATTTGTAATGCACCAACACCTTATGATGCTACAATATAAACATTATCATTAACGTAACCCTGAGGTTATCGGGGCTAAAGGTAAATTCAAAGTGTATGGGCAGGGGGACGGGTGACCCCTATGTGACAGACCCATATGCATCTAGGGTTCATTTCTCAGCAGAGGTTTGAGACAGCCAGTATACCTACACATATATGCACCACTCTGCTATAGCTTACAGTAGACACTCTGTTTTGCAAGTCAACAGCAGCACAAATAATTGACACCTAGATGTAGACCTTCATACTGAACTGGCCAGCAGTTCCCCAGCACTGTGGATCCAGCACTGCGCTCTGCATTGGTGTGTAGACTAAGAGTGTTTGTAAGGCTAATCTAGTGTGTGTTCTTCTTACACGAACCCTTTGCTTTTACCTTTCACTTTGTCTGTATCCATGTACAGTATTATGCATGCAAATGTATTGGTTGTTTTCACACGTTTGCACCACTTTTCATCCCCAAATATATTACAGTCTAGGTGGGATGCAAAATGGCTACTGCAAAAAAAGGGGGCAGCGTCTGTGACTTCAAGCGAAAAAATATGGTGGACAAGACACCCAGACAAAGGGTGAGACATACAAGATGATTAGAACAACAGCTTGAAGATGACTGGATCTGTATTTATAAAGCCTCGTAGAGTAGAGGTGCTGATCTAGTATTAGTGACATGGATCAACTGTTTCCTCTGTAATGTTATGGGTGCTTGGGGGTATTTAATTGGGGGGGTAAGTTTTGGTTCCACATTTGTCCATAATTTTATCCCTGTTCTGGTTCTAGTGCAGGCTGTTGCTTGTAGGATTGTTTCTATAATAGAAACATGAATTGTGAACATTAGCACCAGACTTATTTTTGTTTAAGAGGGAAAAATAGACGAAAAATTACAGTTACTGTTAATTCCACCCTCAGACACTTTGTGATGAAGTGTTGCAATTTACTTTTTTGGTGTACTCACTTTCCCTCAACATGCCTCATCTGCTTCTACTTCTGCTTCAGTTAGTGATTTTCTACATGTCCTACATCCAGCGCAGTCTAATAGCTGAAAATGTGTCCGCTATCTCAACATGATGTCACATTGTCCATGTTTGGCCAGTTATCAGCAGGAATACGAAAAAAAAACTAAAAAACTAAATGGGCCCAGAAATGCAAGGTACATCACCAACAGCTGTGTTTTAAGTGTTTAAGTGCTTAAGGTTACACTTTTCCTTTAATTTCACAACTTCTCTAGCAGTGTTGGTAATATTCCTGATGTGGTGCTGCGCCACCAACGAATGAGTACAGCGGAAACACTGTGTGGGTCTCTTTTTACTTAGTCACTATCTCTGAGGGAACTGATCCTGTATCAGATTTTGTACTCAGAGGTTTTATACATACGAGCCATTGTGAATGTCAGTGTCAAATACTCATGCATGATGGGGTTTTTCAACTGTACCTTCTCATCCTGAGGGAAAGCATGGATGGAGGAGAGAATGTAGAGACAGAGTTAGACACGCCAAGGGTACAGTGAAAACACTAGATAGCTATGAACAATGATCTGGATAAATTCTCTCCACGTTTGGCGAGGTGGAGGGAAGTGTTTACCTTGTGCTGCGTGGCCTCCTTCTGGCTGACCAGCTGAGAGCGCAGGATCAGTACCTCCTCCTTGCGGACGTCCAGCTCCTCACAGGAGGCGTTGAGCTGGTCCAGGAGCACATTGTAGGCAGGGGAGCCTGGAGCCCCAGCGCCTGCAGCTGCATTACCCAGCAGGCTTTGCCTCATGTCTGCCAGGTCACGTTTAAGCTTCTTGTTCTCCGACTCCAGCTCCTGACGCTGAGGAGTGGAGGGGTTGAGTGTCGAGCTCTCGAGTCTACCTGACTCTGTTGAATACTATACATGTTTGGTAGCGAGCTCTATAAGTTGTTTTAAGCAATACTCTTGGTGGAGGTGTCAATCCTAACATCCCAAGTCATCCCTAGCTGCCAGCTAGTTTAGTTTTTGGGGTGTCAATCAGATTGAGGCATTGAAAACATGAGTTTTCTCCAGCAGTTACTACCAAGCAGTTATTGTTAACATATTCAAAGCAAGGATTACTTTGGATGAAGTCACGTTCTGGAATCATAGGAAACATGTGGTAGTGTTGCCTCATTACCACTTGACTCTCCTATCTGCAGTCAGGCCTAGCTGTCTGTCCAAGACCATCCTGTCAGGCACTCAAGCCTTATCAATTTAACCCTGCTCTGATGTCTTACCTTCAGGGACTCGTACTCCAGCTCTGCCCCGCGGGCCTTCTTATGCTCTGCATCATCCTGAAATAGAGAGAAAACATGATTATGAAGAAACCTGTTGGGAGTGGGATGCAGCCTGTAGTATTAGTAGTTGTCATACATACAGTAGCACAGCTTGACAGGGGGCTGAACATTTGAGCCTGACCTGACCCAAACCATCCAAACCGAGCCCAAGGGTACAGCTTTTTGTGAGCCTGTATCTGATTAAAGCCCGAAACTGCTGATCATTTTTGGTGAGACTTTACAGTGTCTTTACTCCAGTGTGTTAACGTATGGAAAACTATTCTAAATACTGTACCCAATAATACTGTATAAATACTTCCTAAAAGCTTCCCATTATATCATGGGTGCAACAACACAATGTAAGTTAAAAGTCTCAAAAACACAATTGTTTGTACTTAGGGTTGTTATGCTCTTAAGTGCATGATGTATTAGGGAGCTTTTCATTAGGCACGTACACAGTGTTATTGAGAACTTACAATACCTTCCCAATACACTGGAATGAGGCTATTGTAACATGAAGTGTTACTTAATTTGCTAATTTGCTAATAACATGACTTTTCGACAATAAGAAGCTCAGCCGGACCCGACCGATGGCCATCAGGCCCCGTCACTTCCTGCTGTGTCCAGGCATAGGCCTCAATGTCCTGCTCTATACAGCGGTGCTACTGTGCATCAGTACCCTGGCCCTAGCCCGCTGGAACTGCTCCTCTTTATTTTCCAGTTCGTTGCGGAGCGACTGCTTTTCTTGCTCCAGTTCTGTGAGACGCTTCTGCAGCTTGAGGGTGAGAGAGGTGTCTATTCCACGCGTCACATCCTGCACGACATAAAAACAGAGTTAGGACAGTGCATTTACCATGTGACAAGTATTTAACGACTACTTTTTCATGAAAGGCTATGAATGCTAGGAAAGGGAATAGATAGTTATCCGAGTGTGACTGAAATGTATTTAAGTAGAGACTGCAGAAGGAAAACAAAATCTGTCACAATGTCATAGTCTTACCAAGGTGCTTGAATTGTGTAGCTAACTGAACAACAAGAAAAATTCCCCTCGAGCTGGACAACCTGGATGAAGCGGCCATGAGTTTCCTTTTTTATTTGAAGGGTTTCATTCCAAAACGCTATGTAGACATGTTGGAAAAAGTTAGCTACCTAAAATTCACCAGTTCATATTTAAAAAATACAGTATTTTGTAGCTGTAAGTTCTTGATCCACAACTTAAATTGTAACCAACATTGTGCTTTGCTTTCATGCCAACAATCATTTTGTATGTGTAGACATAATATATGGGGTAGAGGTTTGGGTTGTGTAGTTACCTTGCCATGATGTAACTCCAAATATTGGTGAGATATTTATTTATCTCCCCATTGACTTACATTGCACGGTGAAACAGGTCTCAAAGTCACACTTTTAGCACACAAACGAACTGGATTCTGCCAAGGTATAACAAACCTGGTTCAGTGTTTTTTGGAAATAAAAATGTCAACGTGATTTTACTATTTGAAGTAGGTAGGTAGGTAGCTTCTGAGACCGAATCACGGTGTTATTAACACGCCCCTTTGCTAAAAGTGTGACTTTGAGGCCTGTGCCATGTATGTGTTTGGGGAGAGAAATCAACACTACTTTGGATGATCAAGTTTTAATCAATGGAGCAACTATTCTCCAATATTTGGAGTTACATCATGGCAAGGTAACTACATAACCCAAACCTCTACCAAACTTTAATGATGCTTTAACTTCCCTACCTCGGCGGCACGGGAGCCTTCGTCCAAATCGGTGAACTCTGAGTTGTAGGTATATTCTGATTCGTTGCTGCTGTGGGTGGAATCTGTTCTCCTGTGGCCAGGCTTGGCAACGTTCTAGAGATGGGAGGGATACTCATTCATTTCAATACGGAACAACAATAAACTCTGCCAGCGCTGGTGGAAAAAGTCACCCGCTACGCCTGCAGACCGAAATTGGAGACAAAAGTTGAATTTGACTAACTTTTGCCTTCTACTGTGGCAGTAAAGACAAACCAGATGGATGGACCTAAATGGATGTGTGAACATACAATTGTCCGCCTGCTCTTGTCTTCTCTACCAATGAAGATTAAGTAACGAGTAAGCAAGCTGACTGTTGAATTTAGAGTCTGGGAGAAAAACATGTCATGTCAAATTACTCGTTTTTTATTAAATCAATGCACATTGAATGGTTGAGCCTCTTGTTGATCAAAATCACCATGTCAACGAGGAGGCAGTTTGCCATTGTAGTTGACTGTCATCCTGCAATGCCAACCGGTATAGATTTTGTTTTAGGCCACATGTTTCTATAAGACCCTCTACGGTCTTGTTCATCTGACCTGCACAGTTTATATGTATTTGCTCATCTATTACTGTACCAGTGTTTTCAGAAATTTTACAAATAAAGAGCAAAGCTCAAGTGTTTATGTACAACTGTGTGTCATTGTGTGAGTGAATGAATGCGTGCATGTGTGTCTCACCGAGGAGAGTGCCTCCTTCATGTCGTCGTATTTCTCCTCGAGGCGAAGGTGTTCCGTCAGGAGATTCTGATAGCGAGATCGCTCCTCGTTCAGATCCGTCTCCAGCTGCTGAGTCTCCTCCACTATCGCACGTGCCATTTTCTCTGAGAGAGAGAGGGGAAAGAGTGAGAGAAAAGAAGCGTATATTTTAGGAGACAATTATAGGAATATAAGAATGTCTCTACACACAGATGCCGCCACCACGACGACATAATGTCCCACATACCGTGTAACATGGTGGCAGGACATAAAAAACTAAACAAGAAAGCAAAGATTCTGCTGTAACATGTTCTGCTCTTGTACTGTAGCTTGAGAATGAGATATCCAAAGAGCGACACACAAATTCAACGACTGTTTAACATTGCTTCAACATTGTACATTATTTTTCATAAAACAAGTGAACAAATCTGAGATAACTCCACTTGTTTCCACTACAAATGTACTTGTTTCAAGAATGTTCTTGAATCAAGTGATATTACATTGATACTAATGTGGTCTGCCTCATTTCAAGATATTCCACCCTACTGTTTTAAGAAAAACAAGATTAAATATAATTATAACAACTATTTCCCTGGGTGACACGGACACTAACAACACTGGTTTGTACAGAAACTGGGTCTGGGAAAAGTAATGGAGGGATATTTTCAAAGCTGAGATATTTCACTTGTAAACTTGTAAACATCAGTCCTGATAAGCAATGATGACGAGACAGGGCAGGGTGGTGCAATGATAACAATCTTGTCCTGAATGTCAGCAAGACTAAAGAACTCATCGTGGACTTCAGAAGACACTGATCCATCGTCCTGTCAACATCAACGGGACACCGGTGGAAATTGTCAACTGCTTCCGTTTCCTCGGTTTGCAACACGGTGCACACCCAAAGAGTCGTGAGGACAGCAGAAAAAATTATTGGGTGTGCTCTTGCATCCACCGAGGAAATCTTCCAGACCAGGTGTCGGAGCAAGGCCCGCTCCTTCATCCGAGACACCAGTCACCCCGGGCACGAACTGAACCCACTGCGATCCGGCCGCCAGTACCACAGTATACAATCCAGGAACAGCAGGTTCAAGAACAGTTTCTTCCCACAGGCGGTGCGCCGACTGAACTGAACTATTGCCTTTTTTAGCTATACAATATTTATTATAACAGCAGATACTTATTGCACTGTGAACTCTATTACTTACCATTTGTTTTTATTTCTTATTGCTAAATCTGAAGGCCATGGTTCTTTGGTGGATTGCCTACTCCGACTAGGGAATGAGTCCTTACCCCAAGCGAAGGAGTTGAAGTATCTCGGACTCTTGTTCGCGAGCGAGGAGACAATGGAGCGTGAGATGGGCCGGAGAATCGAAGCAGCGGGAGCGGTATTGCGCTCGCTTAACCGCACCGTTGTGACGAAAAGAAAACTGAGCCAGAAGGCAAAGCTCTCGATCTACAGGTCAATCTTCGTTCCTACTCTCACCTATGGCCGTGAAGGGTCATGACCGAAAGAACGAGATCGCGGATACAAGTGGCCAAAATGAGTTTTCTCAGGAGGGTGGCTGGCATCTCCCTTAGGGATAAGAGGAGAAGCTCAGTGATCTGTGAGAGACTCGGAGTAGAGCCGCTGCTCCTTTGCGTCGAAAGGAGCCAGTTGAGGTGGTTCAGGCATCTTGTAAGGACGCCACCTGGTCGCCTCCCTAGGGAGGTTTTCCAGGCACGTCCAGGTGGAGGGATTATATCTCCACGCTGGCCTGGGAACGCCTTGGGTTCCCTGTTCAGAGCTGGTTAATGTGGCCAGGGAAAGGGAAGTTTGGGGGGTCCCCTGCTGGAGCTGCTTTCTCCGTGACCCGACTTCGGATAAGCGGTTGAAGATGGATGGATGGATGTTTGCAACACCCGGTGTCTGGTAGCTCTTTCCTCTGGCGCACAGGAAGTGATATGTTTTCCAAAGATCCAAGGAAAAATAAACAAATGAATCGCTCAGAGGAAGGCGAGCTGCTTAAAAGGAAAGTGACCGTCTCTGAGCCAAAACTAGAGTGAACATCGTAACAAACAAAGGGAACAATGTGTCTCATTGCTCCATCCTTGTATTTTTTCAAAATTACACTGATTGGCGTAAGGGGGCGAAAAGGACAAGAACCTGCAGATTATCTCTTTAACCCATCAAAGAAAACAATGTGACACTGAAATCACATAATCAGATCGGCCTTTCAGTGTGCCATGTGCTGTTTCTTCCGCAGGTCAGAGATCTGTTCGCCATGGCGAGGAAGAATGCGCCCTGCATCCTCTTCATCGACGAGATCGATGCCGTGGGACGGAAACGAGGACGAGGAAACTTTGGAGGACAGAGCGAACAGGAGAACACCCTGAACCAGCTGCTGGTGGAGATGGACGGTGGGGTGGGGGTGCAGACAGTTTTCACTCAAGATTTGATATTCACCATTTTAAAAGCTGACACCTACTCTGCCAAAATAATCCACTGCATATATGTACACCAAATGATACTTTTTAAAGGATTGGATCAAACCGGTTGTAGAGATATTGAACCTCCCGTTCCCATGTGTCTCCTCAGGCTTCAACACGGCGACCAACGTGGTGGTTCTGGCTGGTACCAACAGACCTGACATCCTGGACCCAGCGCTGATGAGGCCTGGACGCTTCGACAGACAGATTTACATTGGTAAAACCTCTGGATTCTTTTACTTGTATTAACTGTTTCATCTCTGGATTCTCTTAACAGCTTAAATGCTTGTTTCCTCAGGTCATCCTGATATCAAGGGCCGGGCATCCATCTTCAAAGTCCACCTCAGGCCTCTGAAGCTGGAAGCCGAAATAGACAAAGTCGCTCTGGCCAGGAAGATGGCCGCCCTGACACCTGGCTTCTCCGGTAAACTGACGAGATCACACCTTTTTTCTGATTATTTTTTGTCATCAATTACAGATACAAATTTTGTGTCTCCCACATTGCAAGTTGTATTGACATGAAATGTCCAGCTAGCCTTCCAGAGTCATCAATGTACGGCATATTGGATTTTCCACCATTTCCTTAAAAAAGGCTTTTTGAGTTTCATACTGATTGGCCTAAAGCAGGGGTCCCCTGTCTTAAAGAATGATTGCATCATGCAGTCAATCAACCATTAGGGTCACCACAGAACCAAAATGAAACGACCAGCAGACAATACAAAATCGATTTACATTGTTCTGAAACTGATCTTTTTCACATTCGTGGAAGTTGTTCCTGATCGGTTCAAAGGGTGGTCGCATTCTTGGTGGGGTCCAACATGTTGTCTGTTCGATTTTTGCTGAAGTTGCTAAGAGGCTGTAGGGTTTCCATTAGGTCCTCGTTTTAAGGTGGATTCACATTGGCTGCCACTGAGCTGCTGCTTGTCTTCCCTCAGTCCGTTTCTCCTCGGTTGTACCGTTGAGGTTTTCATTGTCATCAATAGTGTAATGATGTAATTGTTTCTGTTGTTTGTCAGGTGCTGACATCGCTAATGTTTGTAACGAGGCAGCGCTGATCGCTGCTCGCCACCTAGCAAACGCCATCAACCAAAAACACTTTGAACAGGCCATAGAGAGAGTCATCGGAGGTGAGAAAATCATAGACCGTAACTGTTCCCAGGGACATTAAAGATTAAATGTGTAAATGCAATTTGGCACCTTATGGTTATTTAATGGACTGAAACAATTTTTAAATTCTAAAATATCTTGTCTGAACTCTTGATTCAGTGACTGGCAGTATGTGACGGCTACACAGGTGTCTGACATGGATTAGGAGACTGCATTTATAATGTCTGTGAACTGTTAAATAAAACACATATTTTGAGTTCTGATGGGTTATGAAAGTTCCATCTACAAGTGAAACTCTTGAAGAGTAGAAGAGAATATACCCATAATTTAGGAGGTATTTCAATAGAACATCTAATCAAGTAGTTGGATTTGGCTCAGTGGAAATCAGTACTGTACATTTAAACACACAATATTGGTATTTTCACTCTTAGTGACAAAATGGTCGAGCTGTGTGGTTGTCTTTCTGGTCCAGGTCTGGAGAAGAAGACCCAGGTCCTCCAGCCGGAGGAGAAGAAGACTGTGGCGTACCACGAGGCCGGCCATGCCGTCGCCGGATGGTTCCTGGAGCATGCTGACCCTCTGCTGAAGGTACATTTAACATAATGTCTTGCTCCTCTTTGTCTGATTGCTGTAACACAGTGATCTAATCTATATCCAGTTCATGAAGCTTTTCCATTTCCTGTTCTGAACACCCGGTGTCTGGTAGCTCTTTCCTGGGAAACAGTTGCGTTTTACGTGTCTGATTTGTTTGTAATAAACAGAAGAACATCTGGGCAGTTAGCATGAGCAGTGATAGCCAGCATGGCTGAACAGACAAAGAAAAGAGCGACACCTAAAGAAACTCAAGCTGTATCAACAGAACATCCAAGGTCCCCCCCACCACATAATAAACAGACAGCCCTCGGCGGACCAAGACGAACCGTAGCAGCTATGAAACTTAATACAAAACACTCAAAAATGTTTGCACACGTCCCTAACTTATCTGTACACAAAGTTAATCCTCCTGTTCCTCTCTACCTGCTGGGTTCTCCTGTTCCTTTACATGTTGTGTTCTCCTGTTCCTCTACCTGCTGGGTTATCCTGTTCCTTTACCTGCTGGGTTCTCCTGTTCCTCTACCTGGACACTGTCAAACTCTTCTCCCTGTCGTTGCGCTGCCCTTAGATGTCCTCATATTTGACAGAGTAAGTTTGAGTGTCGCTGAGCTAACCGGGCAAGGGAAGCGCCAATCAGCTCGCTGGTGGCAGAGATGCACGTGCGTGTTTCCAAGACAAGCTGGTTCACAGACAGCTTTTCTGCCCTCCGTTCTGACGGTCAGGGAAAACATGCATTACTATGAATACGACTGGAAATGCCAAAGAGCGCATGCGCGAAATAAGCTGAAAGCCTGTCAGCTTCTCTACGGAGCCTCACAAGGCTCAGGGCGAGGACTATTTACTGCGTTCCCACCGCATCGCAGTATTGCAGTTTGAAAATACAATATAATCCAACATAATTGGACAGGAAGAAACAAATATATAAATGACACGTTTTAATGTAAATAATACGTATGCTAAGTATAATAAAATAAGACATTGAAATTGAAAAAAAGGAAAATAAAAAGGAAATTTTAATATGTAAATGCTCGTCATTTTCAAATGCCTTGGGCATGCGCCACATTTATAGCTTATTATGACCGCTCGTCACTGCTAAAATGGTTACCAAAGACGTTCTTCCTATGAGCTTCGTGGAAGGAAAGGGTTTTCGAAAGCATAAGTAAACAGTATTAGTTGCTGACAATGATGACAATTGCATTGGGAATTGAATAATGCGACATAAACACAACATTTCCCAGGTTGACCGTTAAATGTGAAGATTGGCTGCGTATTTGCTGTGAGGCTGACATGAGTTGTGTAGCTCGGCTATTCTATGCTTAGTAGTAGTGTCTAGTTTCATATGATACCCGACATGGCGGCATGGAGTGAGCAGATACATTTTCCAGCTGCGTTGTAATGCTACTGTGCCTTTCCTTTTGGACAAAATACAATTGGGAGAGTTGTTTTGGTAGCGGTAAGTCACGACCTTTTTATAAACGACCAATTTCCTGTACCCGGACACAGGGGGCCATTACAGAGTACTCGTTACTAATTTCATGAGAGTACTCGAACAGGGAAATAAGGTCAAATGCACATCACAATTAGTGACAAAGATGACAAACAGGATCTTGCAGATGACCACTTTAACATAATATGTACCATTTGATGGAGGTTTTTATCCACAGAGTATATATTTATTATGGATGGACCCAGTGGGAATGGAACCCGTAACCCGGCAGTGTTATTGAGCCATACAGGACAGGTAGATATCCCATCATGCTGTGGGAAGTCATGTGTGTCTGAGCATGTTGTGTTGTTACCTGTCCAGGTATCCATCATTCCCAGAGGGAAGGGACTGGGTTACGCCCAGTACCTGCCTAAAGAGCAGTACCTGTACACCAAGGAGCAGCTGCTGGACAGGATGTGCATGACGTTGGGAGGACGGGTGTCGGAGGACATATTCTTTGGTCGGATAACCACTGGAGCCCAGGACGACCTCCGCAAGGTCACCCAGAGTGCCTACGCACAGGTCAGGGGTCAGCGGGAGTCCAGTTTGAGATGAGTCAATGTTCTAGTCTGGTCTGGTGTAGTGTAGATATAACTGGTCTGTTTTCTGCTGCAGATAGTCCAGTTTGGGATGAATGACAAAGTGGGCCAGGTCTCCTTTGATCTCCCCAGGCAAGGTGAGATGGTTCTGGAGAAACCCTACAGCGAAGCCACGGCTCGTCTCATCGACACAGAGGTTCGAACTCTCATCAACGAGGCCTACCAGCGAACCCACAAGCTGCTGACCGACAAGAAGACTGAGGTGGAGAAGGTAACGCCTCAAAGCTCTCTGCCATCAGGCTGCATTATGAGCGAGTTATGATAATAACCTTTATTTGTAGAAACAGTGCTACAAAATGCTTTACAAGATAAATAAAATGTAAGTAATGAATAAGAATATGAATGTGAACAGACTTCTGGTCCTGTGATTAATCTCTCTCTTGCTCACACGCCCACTCATTTATACCCGACTGTAAATGTGTCTTTCCTGTGTCTTCCTCCAGGTGGCGCTGCGCCTCCTGGAGAAGGAGGTGCTGGACAAGAGCGACATGGTAGAGCTGCTGGGTTCTCGTCCGTTCGCTGAGAAGTCGACCTACGAGGACTTTGTTGAGGGAACGGGAGGCGAGGATGAAGACACCTCGCTTCCCGAAGGCCTGAAGAACTGGAACCAGGAGAGGAACGACAAGGAGGAGAGCCAGGAGGAGCAGGTGGCCCGCCAGATCTCTGGAGGCATGCCCTTCTAAAACCTTCTCTCTCTGACACCCAGTTCTAGAACTTTCTGTCCAATAACCAGTTCTAGAACCTCCTCTGACTCTCTGGAACCAGGAGCCCCAGCCCAGAAACCTACACTTCATTCTCCAAGAACAGTACATGACCAGGAGTCTGTCCTGGTCAGTTATTGATTAGTTACTGATCAGTTACTGATCAGTTACTGATAGCATGCTATATTGATAATCTATCCTGATAGTCTGCAGCTGCGTGTCTGTTTGTCAGAAATGACTGAAGGCTCCGTAGTGACTTCTTCCTCATATCAGTCCACATCCGAGCAGATCTGATCAGCTGCTATTGTAAACATCTGTAATATGTGTAAATGTGTCTTTTGTTTCAGAGGTGATAACGTTTTAATAAAGTCGTTAAATGTAATAAGCGTCAGTGTTTAATTTAATCTATGTTTATTTATATAGCCCTTTCATACAAGCTCAAAGGGCTTTACATCGCATTATATATATACATACTACATGTACATACACATCTACTACACTTCTTTAATCTCTCTCTGAGGCTGAAGAAGACCTCCTGCATTGACCCGGTGCCCAAGAAAGGCCGTCCCAGCTCTCTCAATGACTACAGGCCAGTCGCTCTGACCTCACATGTCATGAAGACCTTCGAGAGACTGGTTCTGCAGCACCTCAGGCCCCTGGTCCAAGCACCATTCGCTCCCTCCCTGCTGGCGGAGAAACTCTTGGAGATGCAGGTAGACCACAACCTCGTGGCCTGGATCACAGACTACCCCACCGGCAGACCGCAGCACGTCCGCCTGCAGGGCTGCCTGTGAGACGTGGTGATGAGCAACACCGGCGCACCCCAAGGAACCGTACTGTCACCATTTCTATTCACCCTCTACACCTCGGACTACCGCTTCAACACCGAAACGCGCCACCTACAAATGTTATCTGATGACTCCTCCATTGTCAGCTGCATTACGGAGGACAATGAGGAGGAATACAGAGACCTGATGGAGAACTTTGTAGGATGGTGCGACAACAACCACCTCCAGCTCAACACTGAGAAGACCAAGGAGCTGGTGGTGGACTTTCGAAGGAGCAGGAAGCCCCCAACCCCCGTCACCATCCGGAGGGTGGAGGTAGAGATGGTGCACTCATACAAGTTCCTAGGAGAGCAGATCAATAACAAACTGGACTGGTCGGACAACACTGAGGCTCTACAGGACAGAGCAGGCTGTTCTTCTTGAGGAGGCTCAGGTCCTTCAATGTGTGCAACAGGATGCTGCAGATGTTCTATCAGTCTGTAGGAGCCAGTGCACTCTTCTTCTTCTTCTTCTTCTTCGCTGTGGCGTGCTGGGGAGGCGGCATC
>OMOT01079513.1:0-11126 GCA_900312575.1 Acanthochaenus luetkenii
ATTCTTTCCCACCATATCGCAGTATTGCAGTTTGAAAATAAAATAATTGGACAGTAAGAAACAAACATTTAAATGACACATTTTAATGTAAAAATGCTTATGTTAATTACAATAAAATAATACATTGAAATTGAAAAAAATTAAAATGACATTTTAATATGTAAATACTCACATTATATATATACACACATTTTCAAATGCTTTGGGCATGTGCCGCATTTATAGCTTATTATGACCGCTCGCCACTGGAGCATTGATGACCATAAGAGCCAGGGCAGGAGCTGGCGACCGTAGGAGCCGGGGCAATACCCACGTCCACTGCATGGTAGGATACTGCAAGTGTCTGAGAGAGAGGAAGCACAGACCGACAGACACTCGAGCAAGCACTGATGACCGTAAGAACCAGGGCAGGATCTGATGACCATAGGGGCCGGGGGAACACCCACATCCACGTAGAAACACTGCAACGTTGTCTGAGAAAGAGAATGACAGGCAGCCACGCACACTCACATAGCCAGGCTAAGCAAGACCTGTACACTCAGACAGACATGATCAGCCACGCACACACTCATACAGACGACATAAAATAATGATTAGACATGTAGCAACAATGAGGCAGCCCTATGCTGGGCCCCCAACGGCAGATGTCTATGTTAATACTGTCTAAGCTAAAGTAGGAGGGGGACTGTGTCGGTCCCGAGGCAGACCGTGCTAAGTATGGTCATATGACATTAATGCGATTGAAGAGCACAAGGGGGAACATAAGGAGTGATAAGGTCAGATGGTGCAAGCTCATGTAATGATTTATATGTTAACAGAAGTACCTTAAAGTCTGACCTGGCTTGAATTGGATGCCAGTGATGGGAGGCCAGGATGGGTGTAATATATTTTGTTTTAAGTTCTGGTTAATATTCTGGCGGCAGATTTTTGATAATGCAGTTAGGTAGGCTAGAAAACAGTCACGATATTCAAGGTAGGACCCAAGCGCAGACACAGCAGGCAGAGGCAGGAGGTTCCTGGTATAAGCAGACACCTTTATTCCAGGCCAGGAAGGCTGACAGGTGCAGGCACAGATCATATAGAACAGACAAGAACTACACAGGGGTTAACTACACAAGGTAGCGGCTATAACTTGGGACAGGGAGACAGGCAAACAGGCAAGATAGACAAACCAACCAGCAAAGACAGACAGGGAAACAGAGACTAAATACACTAGAGGGCTAATGACATGATTGAACACAGCTGGGGAACCAAGGGGCACATGGGAAACGCACAGGGCCTAAACGGGCGACACCAGAGGGCAGAGAGGGAAGTCTAGACGGAGTCATGACAAAAAACAAGACATTACAATAATCAAGGCTTGATGAAACAAAAGCATGTAGTAGGGTTTCTGCATCAGCCAAAATTAATAAAGGACGGATTTTTGCAATATTGCGGCGGTGAAAAAACGCTATCTTTGATATATCCCTGATGTGGGAGTCAAATTTGAGAGCTGGGTCAATTCTTCAAGTGAACACCGGAGTATCCTGTATAATATCCAATTTATTTATTCTGCTTCTCCATCTTTTTATCTACTGTTTATTGGATGAGTTTGTAATTCACGAGCGGATGCATGAAGACACAACAATAGCAACTCCCACTGTGAGTGATATGAACTGTACATCTGGCATTCCATGGATGCTCAGTGGCTGAGGAGCGGAGCAGTAACTGGATACTTGACTAGCCTAAAAAAAGGCTGAAAACATGTGCAACAATCAAATGAAAACGGAATATGTGTCTGACAGACGCTTGGCTATCTGTCACAGTGCAAATCGTTAGGTGAGGGACAGACTCATTCGTTTGCTGGATAAATTAAACAAAGTGGAATCGGTATGACATGGTGGGATGTAAGGTGAGATGTGATCCATTCACATTGAAGGGAGGATAGATTACATTAGATTGCACTTTATTGATCCCCTGGGGAAATGCAGGTGTCATAGCAGCAATCTGCAGAACTATGCCAGAAATAGGTAAAGACATACAAGGTAATAGCTGTGATGTGACTACTAAAATCTAAACAATGTTTCTTCTATTATAAAATTGTAGGACTCAAATGGACATTAAAAGAAAATACAGAACCCATGGATGTCATGATCAACTGAGGAGACCCAAACGCACGACTCAGAGTTGTTGTAGTGAAAGCAAGGAATCTATTCAGAAGGCATTCCAGGGTTTGTAGGTGAGTGGAGAATAGTGCAGGGGAGACAGGCAGAGGAGTGGAGAGCAGCTGGGGGCTGCACAGACGGGGTGACGTGGACATGGCTGACCGGGTTGTAGAACGGGAAGAGATCCAGGGAGACAGACAGGCAGGCAGGCAGGCAGGCAGGCAACAAGTTTAAATTCAAACAATATGCTATGTGTAGAGGCCGGGATCTACCGCAAAACTGAGATAACGATCTGGCGATGAGTGGATGAAGAGCAGGGGTTTATATACACAGGAGTTGATGAGCTTGATGGAAGGCAGGAGTGTAGGTAGTTGCAACATCGTGAGCAGGAGCCTGAACAGGAGGAAGCCACACCAACACACACACACACAGACAGCTACAGACATGGAAGTGCTGAAACACAGGGGAGAGGGGAACACAAGATACACTGGGAACAAGCTGGCCACAGTCACAACGTGAAAGTGTTCTAGTTCTACATTTGATAGATTTGTTATTTCTTCTAGGAGGGTAATTTCAATACTGCTTCTTCTTCTTTTGTCAATTTGTGTTCATTGCTCAGATTAAATAGTATGATTCTGATGTGAAATGTTGTCACAATATATCAATGGCTCTTACTGCAGCCATCGCAGAGGATATCCTCACCTTCTGATTTACGTCTGCACTTCAGAGGCGGAGAAAATTCCCTGCAAGACTGGCCATCGCAAATGCTGTTAGTTTTAGTAAAAAAAAAGAATATTCAATTAATCATAATGATGACATCTAAGTATAATTTTCTGGCTAACTCTTTAAATTACAGGTCGTTAATTACGTAGTAATGACAATGGCAATAATTAAGTCATTTCCAAGTAAAATAGATGTATTAACTCTTTATAACATTAGAATGACTTAGTAATATACAAGTAACTACTAAGTAATATACACGTTTTTAACAAGTGCTATGCCCGTATCTTCCCTAATTCTGTGGAAAGGCAAGGCACAGCGAAAAGAGGCAAGTTGTAAGGACTTTTGTTCCAGTTAAAAGGCAGAGAAGCTTGTCAATCAATCAATCAATCAATCAATCTTTATTTATATAGCCCTTTTATACAAGTATGTCTCAAAGGGCTTTACATTGCATGCATCATATACATAGTACATCACACCATGTACCACACTACACACAAACACATATATTTGCATGTCTTTGACTGTGGGAGGAAACCGGAGCACCTGGAGGAAATGCCTTTATCTCCTGGCTGGACTACGGCAATGTCCTTTTTTTTCACTGGGAACCCTGGCAGGAGCATCCAGACGTTCCAGTATATTCAGAACAGCGCTGCTAGTATCCTGATGAGAGAAAACATGAACACAACACCAATTCTGTTTTCACTGCACTTGCTCCCTGTCTCTTTCAGGGTTGACTACAAAGTCCTGCTACTTACCTACAAATGCATTAATGGACATGCACCTCCCCACCTCAAAGAACTGATGGGGGACATGGGGGCTTTCTGCTCGGCTGTGGAACAGACTCCCTCACCATCTAAGGGCACCGCAGACCTTGAACTCTTTTAAGACCTTTTTATTCAGGAAGGCTTTTGCTTGTTAACTTTTGTGTAGTGATTATTTTATTTTATTGTTTTTGTTTTGTTATATTTGGTTTGAACTCTGTAGCACTGAGATTCACTGTGAATGAAAAGTGTAGTACAAATAAAATGATGTATTATTATTATTATTATTATCATTAGCGTGGACCTTGATGCCATGGCTCTGTATCTGGTGGGTCCCCGCATGACAAGATCACTAGTACATGTATATAAGCCTATGAATCCCAGGGCAAGACTAAATGCATACAATTAGGGTCTCAACGTTGGTGGGCTGCAGTGGGGATTGCTGATTGTTCATTCATGAATGTGTAAGGAAATAGGCCCTATGAGCTAGTTATGCTAGTGTTATATAAAACCCTTGCAAAGGAAGTGTTTCCAATTGAAGTGGAAGCCCTAGAGATTAAAAAACAAACCTAGGATGAGTGGAATGTACTGTACATGTGCTATTTATTCACACTCAACCCAACTCATTCATTTCCATTTCTGGACGTGGGCCTCTTTATTTAGTTTTAGTGACAAGTCAATAATAAAATACATATGTCCATATTTGTGGTCGCATTGTCATATCTACCATCATATCTGATGAAGTGCATAGCTTAAATCACTCAACAGCTTTCACTTGCCAATAGTCACTCTGATGATAGAATGTGTCCCTTCAGCCAAAGTCACGGTGCTGACAAAATAATATATGCACATGCAAACATACCTGAAGGATGCAGTGCTAAATGAATGCTACATCGAGGTGAGCCATAAACAAAGAATGGACATGATAACATTGAATAGGAGGCTGGAGATTGATTCCATTTAGCGTCGGTGTCGAGTTTTGGACAAAGGAGGCATTTTTCGGGCATATTCCCCGCAGCAAACAATTCCAATGTCATTACTGGTTCTAAAGCGAGGTACATACCAAATGTTATTAGAAGAGAGGATCATGAAAAAGCTCAAGAATGCTCAACTTGATTACATTTTATCCAGGACTAATAGGCTACAGTATTTTCCCAGGTGTCTTAAGACGTTATTTGGCTTTGAGACTGTGCTCGGTAAATATCACAACCACAATGAATAGTAAAACTTTTTTTTATTCACATAATGATTACATTTTTCATTTGGTACTATAACATTTGGTATGTCATTACAACCATTTTTGGGCAAAGAGGGGCATTTTGGGGAATATACTGGAATTGGTTTTGTTGGCAATAGTCCCAGAATAATCAGTTAAAGAATAATGTGAACTGGTTGCTTTTTTCAAGGTACAATCTTATGCCATAGTGAACATAACAGCAACCCTTGGATTAATATTCAACTATGATACACTCACGTAGAGGCTACTGGGCTAATAGCACCAAGTCTACATTGTTATTGTTGGTATCACAAATTATATTATATATAGGCCAACTACTTCACATTTCTCATTCTAATCTGTCCGAGTCTGAAGAGTAGTGGTGTTATTCCTAGCTGTCCTACTGACTGAAGACACTATTACTGTGATTTTGTAATAAGTTGTTGGTTGATGACTCCGAGACTTCTATATAAGTAGCCTTCCTACAGTGCACATATGCAAATTATATCCCAATAATGACATGTAAAATTAATGCATAGATTTTAGTTTTAATAGATAGTTTGATCTTTGAATATAGAAATTAGGTTATAAGCAGATAGATGGATGACTATAGATCATTTGTGTCATCCTGCACTTCTTAATCTGCCAATTATTGGAATGCAGGATAACATCATGGCAAAAGTGTGCCTGGTAGCACAGTGTGATGCACTCAGCATGGCGTGCTGACAACTGGGCTTCAAATAGGACACATATACCTAGCCTAGTTCAGTGTCTCATAACATAAATGCATTATGAATATAAAGGCGCTTCCACTGAAATGGCACAGAAGGACACTGAAACAATACTAATGTGATTGATCAGTGTAATAATCTGGCATTTCAAGGAAATATTTGTTACCACTTTTCCAGTTACATTAAATGGGTATGATTTTCATTTTAAATTCCCTTAAATAATGCTGGATGTGAATCTGAATATTTCGTATAAAGCAAGGAACACATTCTTAAAATCTCCTACCCCATCCAGGTTGTTGGTTGAGAAGAAACTATTAATAAGTTATATTATTCTATATTAACTTAGTGTATGGTACACTACCATTTTCAACTCGATATGTCACTTTAACATACAACTGAACCAAATGACATTTGACGAAATTACTTTTTTGTACATATACCATAAGTATTGTATAAAAATACAATTTATACCCCATAAATATCAAAAGCGGATTTCATAGACACAAAATCCTGGCATGGATTCACCTTAAAAGAAGAAGAAATTATAATAAAAAGTAGGAATCATCTCTTTTTTTTTCAGTTGCCCTTTCCACCCAAAAAGCTCTGCTTCCAGATGAATGGAAAACGTCTATGTGCATTTCATTCACTTAAACCGTTGAGCATGTGCATGCTTTGGAAGTTTTGACAATTACTGATGAAATGAGCTCCATGCATAAGGGAGCACCATAATAACCTAAATAAGTTGCATTTTTCAGGAACTGTAAGCAGCTGCATAGCATCCCTGCCATGTTACACCTCGATTTGAGTTCAATGCGTGCTCCTTTATCAAAGGCACTGAGCACGCTGAGGCACAAACAAACATGTCCGTATGCAGAGATGTAGCTATACGTGCTAGTTTTCCAAATTAGGAATGTCTAATGCAAAGACAATATTAGAATTTCCCTTTGTCCACCTTTCAGTCTATGAACATGTCATTGCACTTGTCACGTTCATTTCACGGTTTCACAGTTGGCAGTGGCCTCCTCTGCCTGTTGGAGAGAAATACAGAGACTCTTCAGACCAAAACAAGTCAGGGGTCGATGATAAATGTTACACTATGGCAGGGTTAATAACTTATTATTCTCCTTTAGCAAAACATTGTTGAAATATCTATTACACATACTCCTGGAAATTACCAGTAAATAGGATGTTTTGTTTTGCTTTTTGGGGGGGTTTCATGCGGTGCAGTTACCTGTCCATGCAGAAGCTGCTGCACTCAGAGTCAGTCTGCAGTGCACACATGCAGCGCTGGGTCTCCGCCCCCCTCCTTCCCCGCTCAATCCCAGTAGAGCGCCGCAAACGTTGCGAGCCTTGGTAACTGGACATTCCATTCAGTACAGTGCGCCTGAAACAAAAAAGAAAAAAACATGCTTTCACTTTGATTGATTACACTTGTATTGCTAAAATATGGTCCATATTAAGGCACATGGTGAAACTTCAGCAAAGTGCTGACTGAATTCCATTTTATTTTATTTAACCAGATAAAAGCATTAAGATAAAAATCTATTTTACAATACTGACCTGGCCAAGATGGCAGCATAATTACACATCATGTTATCCTGCATTTCAATAATTGGCAGATAAAGAAGTGCAGGATGACACATATGAACTATAGTCATTTATCCATCTGCTTATAAACTAATTTCTATATTCAAAGATCAAACTATCTATTAAAACTAAACTCTATGCATGAATTTTACATGTCATTATTGGGATATAATTTGCATATGTTCACTGTAGGAAGGCTACTTATATAGAAGGCTCAGAGTCATCAACCAACAACGTATTATAGATCACAGTAATAGTGTCTTTTCAGACATCAGTCAATAGGACAGCATCAAACAAGACCTGCGACGGGTCTAGACAAGGAACCCAGAACCATTGGTCCTTTTTCTGGTTAAATGTAGGCGTGACTTGTCATGATCACACAAACAGGTTAAACATCTAATTTTCTAATCTTGTTCTGCTGGGCTAAAGTGGATGAAGAGGCTAGAGCCTAATAGCAGCTTGACATGGGGGAAAAACAATGGTGACATTTTCAGTGTGATAACTGTAACTATGTTGGATTGTCTATTACTTGTTCAGCTAGCCTGGCAACTATCACTGATAATGGTTACTATTTGTAAAAATGTTTACTTTCAATATGTACTTATATGTGCAAAATTCAATGCCGTGTGAGTTGAAAGCAGTGGATTGGCATATGATTTATATTTCAGCTTCAGGGGAATTTCAAATGGGTATCACTGAGTCTCACTCATTTACTATGACTTTATATGATTGTAATTTGACCACATTTATTGAAACACTTATTCTATACATGCTAACATTAATGATAATTCAATCCTATTTGTGGTTTGAGTTTTCATTTTCAAATTGTTGTTCTTTACCAAAATTATATGTTAAGTGAAGTTTGCTGTGATGGTTAATCTTACTATGGCATCTCTATCAAGAAATATTGATCAAAGTAATTGCAAAACATTTGTTAACAATTTTCAACAATTTACTTGTAATGCTTTAGAAAAATAGAACTTTGCATATTTTGAGCTGCTGATCTTCTCAGCGATGGTCTCGTTTGTCTATGGTAATGGTCCTTTTCACAAACATGGTTGACGTACTCCTGCCTCGTCGTTGTAGGGTATAGATCAGTTCTCACCATTGGCAGCAATGTTAACTCTGTCGCCTTCAACTCTGTCTGTGATAATTTATTTTGTGTATCAACATAGCGTATAACACAATACAGGTGTTATCATTGACATATCTCTCTGTTTCTGTTGTCAGACAACTGCACAACTATAAAACAGGGATTTGATCTATACCCTACTGAGACAAAATCAATCAATCAAGTTTTATTTATATAGCCCTTTTATACAAGCATGTCTCAAAGGGCTTTACATTGCATCATATACATAGTACATCACACCATATACTACACTACACACAAACATCAATTTGCATGTCTTGGACTGTGGGAGGAAACCGGAGCACCCGGAGGAAACCCACGCGAACACGGGGAGAACATGCTCCACACAGAAAGGGCCAGGTGAGATTTGAACCCAGGACCTTCTTGCTGTGAGGCATCAGTGCTAACCACTGAGCCACCGTGCCGCCCAAAACAAAAGTACATCAGCCATGTTTCTGAGATTCAATCTCAGAAAATATGAGTATAGTGTGGAATGTGAGGTTCACTTCTGTATGGCAATGGAGTCAAGGTTCTTTTTCTGAGATCTAATCCATCCCACACCCTGAAATCATTGTGATTCCATTGAGACCTGTTATCAGCTTTTGTTGGCTAAAAAGGCAGAATAACTACAATTTTGAACTGCAAATAATGTTCAAAACATATAGCTATACCCTGAATATGACATCTGAGTAGCACAAGATATGAAATGTTGATCAAATATTTGTCAGTAACAAAATGTAGCTCTAATGAAACACGGGGTGTACTTACTTGTTCACACTGTGGCACACTCGTGGGGAAACTGAGTGTCCACCAGGCCGGAGATGATAGAGACAATGTCCACAACGAGATTGAGGGTGTCGAAACGCTTTATTTACCCTTTCTCTCACAACATACAGGGTAAAACACAGTCCAGGGGTTCAAGGCAGGAGAATAGTCCGTTTGGTAGTCCAGGGTCAAGGCAGGAGAAGGGTAGTCATCCAAGCAAGGGTTCAGCACCAGACGGGTCCTCGGACGGTCAGGAGTTCGGCACACAGCGTACTCCGTCTTCCGCTCCGGCATCTACTCTCTGGTCTCGGTTCTTACTCTTTCACTCCCTCTAACTCCCACGTCACACACTACCTTACGCACCTCCGCGCACACTTCTTCACCACGGGTCACACACACCTCTCTGGCTTCTTCCTCTTCTTAAAGGGGTCCGCTCTCTCCCCTGATTGGCCCTGCCCTTCCCCTTTAACCTTCCTCAGCTGTCTCCCATCTTGCTGAGTAAGGGGAGGGCTGTCCCTGGGCTCTAGCACCCCTAGAGGAACCTGCCCCTCTTTCCACCTTCCCCCCCTAAAATCCCTCGGTCTGCCACAACACCATATTTTTTATTTTAATTTTCTAACTTATTACTTTAGTACAATAGTAAACATTGTATACGTCTCACACCAAAAATTTACACATTTCACAGCACTGTTGTATGTTGCTTGACTACATGATTAAATGAAGGTTAAATAAACACACAACAAAAGGCAAACAAATAAATATATAAATGCATACAAATATATATATATATATATCAATTAATAATTAGTTCATATTTAAAATGAACGCAGGATGGAGTGAATGGGTTTACTAAATTAGAGTTTTAACAAGCCCAAAAATCTAAGCCTGAACCGACATGCACTGGTCCAGCCTGAGCCCAGCCCGAGCCCGAGCCCAACTCGGCACGTCAATTTTCCTAATTAATGTCTGTCTGCAACCTAAATAAGTCATAATTTTACAAGTGCATTACAATTTCATAAACCATCATAGCCTATAACCGGTCCTGTAGTTCTCTATATGCAAGTCCGACTCACCTTGATATTACGGCTCCGTCCGTCCAATACGTCCAAAAATGAAATAAATATTGTTGACTAACTCACTCTTTTCTCTGTTTTTCTTTGAAGATATTTAATATATTTAAACTATTTGGCTGCTTGTGGTAAGTAATTAAAATAAAATAAAAGTCAAAATAAAGCACGGCCCGACTGGATAATTAGATAATCTGAGCCAGACAAAACCATCGGTCAGGCCCGGGTTAAAAATTACAAACTCTGCAATTTATGCTCCTCATGTGGAGCTCTCTTATTTCCACTGTCCAATTCTACATTTTTGAACAATCCTTGGTCAAAAAAGCTAAAGCCTGTTGTATAGTTCTATGGTTATTTGTTTAATTACTTTATAGTGTTTCCCTCCTACATGCGGTCTTTACACGGCACAGCGGGCGGAATAAACTTCTGCTCTACGTCAGAGCCTCCTAACGTTGTGCGTGTTTCTGCCGTTAATGTTATTATTGTTCACACATACGGTCGTCACAGTACTTTACCAGTAATGTTACAACGTCTTGAGCAGGGATATTGCAGGAATTCGCTATGTCATGGTTTGGCCGATGTGACACATTATTTACTGTTGGTGTTCAGCACTGTTGGTGTTCAGCACTACCTACAGGCTGATGTGACACATTGTTTACTGTTGGTGTTCAGCACTGTTGGTGTTCAGCACTACCTACAGGCTGATGTGACACATTGTTTACTGTGGGTGTTCAGAACTACCTATAGGCCAATATGACACATTGTTTACTGTGGGTGTTCAGCACTACCTATAGGCCGATGTGACACATTGTTTACTGTGGGTGTTCAGCACTACCTATAGGCCGATGTGACACATTGTTTACTGTGGGTGTTCAGCACTACCTATAGGCCGATGTGACGCATTGTTTACTGTGGGTGTTCAGCACGACGTATAGGCCGATGTGACACATTGTTTGTGTTTATACACTACATGCTATGTTCTTGTTTTAAATGCTGCCGC
>OMOT01079516.1:0-25759 GCA_900312575.1 Acanthochaenus luetkenii
GACAGCCCCGTTCTCCAGCTCTCCCCAAACCCAGGAGGGGGCCGAGAGGAGGAGAGTCTCGCGAGAGCTGCGCTCTTGTTCTGGGCAAGTCGGTCCCGTTGTTCCTGGGTCAGAGGATGAAGAGGAGGAGAGGTCGGCTCTGCTCCTGCAGCGGACGGCTTCAACTTCTTCACCACGATCTTAGTATATTGAGCAAAACACACAGTCGGTGAAACCTGCGCAGCTGGTCGCGCAGCTGGTCGCAAGACTCGTTTGAGAGACATTCTACCGTACGTGACAAACATGCGCGTGCTGCGGTGAGCGCGCCGCCACTTTTCACAACAAACAACGGTGACGCTCGTGAACACGGCCTACTGAGAGCTGAACATGTCGCGAGATGTGACGTCACCACCGCCACCTGGACCGGGAGCCCGAGCGCCCCAACGGCAGCAGTGAGTGATACAGTAACTTAACTGTTACGTGTAACGTTACTAGCTTTGTAATACCTGGCGAATGTTAGCACCTAACGTTAGTTAGCTAACCGGAACTGATCTCGGGTCAGAACTGACGCTCACCGGCTCGTCGGGATCCTCCTCGGGTTCACGTTGGTCCTTGGAAGTTCTCTTCTTCGAGACAGGCGGAAAGAAGGAATTTATAGTTTTCTGTCCAATCATCGTGTTAAACAACGCCTCCGCGTTAAGCTAACGTTCACTACTAACGTTAACCACCGGACGATGTCACCCGGACGACTCACTCGCATGCGTCCTCCTGCCTAACCTGTTTGGCGCCAAAACAGCGTGACGGAAGCAGGGTTATGATAATGAGATGGGTGTTCCGGTCAGACTGCTACACCAGGAAGTGTGTCTGCAGTCTGCGGTACGTAACGTTAAGTGGACTCGTTACCGGAAGCACACGTCTTGTTGTTGTTGCACGGCGCCTCCGGGTCCTGTAAAGCTGATGAACACAGATATTATAGCTAACATTTTGAGTGTTCAAGTGAAGCTTTAGCCCAGGCAGACCCATATTCTGACAGGTGTTTCACATTTACTTCAGTTTGAAAATTGGTGTTATATTTCATTCTAACAGGCATTACCTTAAAAGATGTGACTTGGTGAAACTGTCACAGGCAGCAGGTTACTGTAATGGATAGGTTTGTAACTGGAGGACGGAAGCGTGCTTCCACCGATGGGGCCACCGATGATGCCCTAAGAGGAAGTCGAAGGAAGAGGACCAAACTGGAGGTGTGTGATGATGAGGGGATGAAGGCGGGTGCTGAGGAAGGTGAAGAGGCAGTTTTTGCAGAGTTCTCTGATCCTGTTCCCTGGCAAAAAGTAGAGGCAGAAGACCTGGACTGTGACTACGCTTTACTCTTCTCCAAGGAGGAGGCAGACCACCTTTTGAAACAGCTGGAGGAGGAGGTGGTGTACTTAACAGGTACTATATCGGCCCTTCCCGCAAAGTTATGGCCAGAAATTGCAGTGTGGTTGAATGGTCTTTGTTGTTTTTGTTCCAGGGGAAGAAGCAAAGGTCCGTGTATTTGGGAAGGTGCACAATATACCCAGAAAGCAAGCAACGTATGGCGATGCAGGAGTAACCTACACTTACTCTGGGGTGAAGCATTTAGCCTGCCCATGGACTCCAGCCTTGGAATGCATCCGGGATGCTGTTACGAAAACAACAGGACAGATGTTCAACTTTGTCTTGGTTAACAGGTGAGGAATTGCTGAACGTTTAAACATTTAAAAAGTTTACGATTTGATATTAGCGTCGCTGCTGAACCTGTTCTTCTCCACCAGGTACAAAGATGGTCACGATCACATGGGCGAGCATCGTGATGATGAGAGGGAACTGGATCCCCGTTGCCCCATTGCCTCAGTCTCTCTGGGGGCAGCGCGAGACTTCATCTTCCGGCACAGGGAAGCCCGGGGAAAACAGAGCTGTCGACAGATTGAACCAGTGAAGCTAGAGCTTGCTCATGGAAGCCTGCTCCTCATGAACCCACCGACCAACACGTGCTGGTACCATAGCCTACCTGCTCGCAAGAAGGTTCTCCTGCCTCGCATTAACCTCACCTTCAGACGCATCCTACTGGACAGCAAGAAATGAGATCCATGGCAATGTTGCCATGGTTGTCACTGGTGGACAGTGTGATGATGGTGGACTGACGGTGCTCTGAGAGGGAATGCAACAAGTATTCTGTTCCTTTGGGACTGACCAATGATGCATTTACTATTTTGTGTGGTGTATTTATACTTGTTCCTCCTCCAATAAATGTTTGTTAATCTTTATGGAGCCGCATTGGAGCGTGCAAGGCCAGCCACAGAACAAAACCAGTGGAGCTGGTAGGGATTCAGTGTCTTGATCAAGGACGCTTCAGCAGGGTGGATGCTCGCAGACACAGAGGCTTGATCCCTGTCCTCCGGCTGAAAGACTCTCTAACCACTAGTCCACCCTGCTGCCCCAACCGTGGTCAATCTGTAGATCACCAAAAGAACGATTGCAATGTGCTAACAGAAAGTAGGAATTCAGCTAAGTTGTTTTCCCCTTGTCATAAACAGTCCGTTTTTCAAACAGAACTTTATTCATGCTGTCGATGCAGTGTATTCATGACTTGAAATGAAGTGTATAATAACTGAGACAACGTGATAAAAAGTGCACATATCAAGCAAATAGTTTCCCTGATTGACAAAAATTAAGCTTTACTTTTTTATACCTGGAAAAAAAATCACCTTCTTTACAGATCACACACAAATACACACAATCTCACATAAATATACATTAGTGCAAATTGATCAGCAAACATTAACATGGTTTTGCACCAGGCCATATCCTAATTTGACTTAATAGTGGCTAGGAGTGAAATGGCGGTATCTGTTACACAGAAGTAGAAATCATATTGAGGATTACATCATCTCAGAATATCTGCTGTCATACTTTCTTAACTAGGCTAGAGTCCTCGCCAACTGTAGTTAGGCAATGTTAACAATCTGTTGAATTGCCTTGTTGAATTAACTGTAATTGTAAATGTTGTCATTGTGCCAAATGTCCGTAATGCATCCATATTCTCATTCTGGGGAAACACAACAGTCCTCAGTGTATGTTCACATTAGGTTGCAACACATGGTTTAATGTGTTAAAAATCTTAAGCATCAAAGACAAGATGGCACTTTGACCTCAACTGTGCAGCTATGCAAGGTATTTAATGCATAGAAAAACATCAAATTCAGCAGCTTATAAACAATGTCAATTGGGGCATTATTTCAAATACAATTTACACACACTGTAGTTCGGGAATGCAAATTATAGAGGACAAGAGTTGAGGAAAATTATGCCCATTATCTAATGGGACTTTTCACAAGTTGAATCAACTCAAGTCGAAAACGTCACAATCAACTATTTTTGTCTCTGTCTAAAATGTAGAATCCAAAATGTTAGGTGGTAGAAAACAAGAAAATGAGCTTACATGATCAAAAGTGTTTGACTAAAAGTCCTGCAGGTCCACAATCTTTGGGATCAAGTGCCTCCTACTCTATATCTGAGCAACAGGCAAAGTATCCATTCATGAATTTAATATCAGAACAGATCACAGGCTGACCTTCATCATCTTGCTACGAACCACGATGCAATATTGCCTCTATGATGACCGTCTTTATGATGGCTCTCGTCTTGGCGGTGTCATTGTCACAAAGTCAACATCCATCTGCTGGTAACCACGTCGTAACTGGCACAAACAACTGTGCTAGTATGAGCGGAAAGGAGGAAGAATAGTCAGGCTCTAGGCTGGAAACCCCTGGCTACTCCTCTGACCGCTGGGTGGGGCTGAATCTTTTGACTCTCTCATAGAAGAGCAGGTAAGCATTGGAAGACAGCGCCTCCTGCAGGCTGGCTTTGCGCACAGAGTCATCTGACACCCAAAGCCACTGGGAGCTGAAGGGTGAGGAACTGCGAGGTGAGGAGGGGCTGCGCCGGTATGTGACAAAATGTCCTGAGCGCATGTCGCCATGGTGGACCAGCACGGCCATGAGCTGGAAAAGGTACTCAGAGGAACTGGGAGGAAAGAGACTTGGATCAGAAGACATATATAAATCCATGAACACTGAATAGATTGACATTTAACAGGTGCTTGTTAGGTACTGTATATGTACTACCTGCAGAAACCGCTGTTTTAAAGGTGGTTTACCTGTAGTCATATGTGAGGCTGAGCTGAGGGCTCACACCAGGAGAGTGGAGAAACACAGATGAGCAGGTTCCATTGGACAGAGGTTTGTTGTTGTTATGGTGCTCCGCATCTGAAAACAAAATACAACATGTCAATGCTGTCTTGGAAAGTTACATGCAGCAATAATAATAACTATTTATATAGCACATTTTGTATGTTGCTTTACATGATAAGTAAAAGTGCATTGATGAAAAGTAGATAGAAAGAAAAAGATGAAAAACACAAACAAGCACATGAGATTAAAAGAAGAGATACAAATAGACTGACATTTTAACAAAAAAGAAAAACTAGAAGGCCCCAGAATAAATCAAATACATTAATAAAATAAATGAATACATAAAAATAGTAATAACTATAACTATAACTACCGTTGCCATTGGGGACGGGCTTGTCCATGGCCTCCTCAGAGCCCTCTGCCTTTAGGGGCTTGGGAGCACACGTGATCTGCTGAATCCTCTGGATGGTGGCATGGTGTTTGTAGCGGTCCATGGACAGGTACTCTGTGAACTGCACATGCTCCTGTCTCTTGATGGGGGTTCCCTCGTTGGACCACGTCAGTCTCTGCAAATGGATGCAGAGGCACTGGGGGAGCTAGAAGGGGGAGGCGAACATTAGACTGGCACACACACTAAAAATACTAAACACTAAATGTACAGTTCTTGATCTGTGTAGCTCGTCTGTCTGACCCTCAGACATCCAACAGGCTATTCAATTGAATGGACACAATAGTACAGCAGATTTTAGAATATTTGTTATTAAGGAATAAGGAGACGTGGGCAACATTTTAGCGTTCCAAACATTTCATTCTCCTGAATGTCTACCCGCGCTGTTTGGATAAATACGATTCTGCTGAACTCAGATTGTGCACCACTTGCTTTATTGACTAAATAGTAATAACATGTTAATCACTAAATAAAAGTAGTGTTGAATATAAATGATCATTACCTTTCCCAGTTTAAGCTGTTTGATAAATGTTGTCCTCTGGCTTTCCAGGACTGGCCCATTCACTAAGGACACTTGTTGAAGCTGAGGAGAAATTGTCCAAAACAAAAACCTCACAAAATGAGTAAAATCCATCTCTGTAAATGAAGTAGACCATTCTGATGTATACCAATGCATATGAATGCAGCTTGAAGTTACCTTGCTACTAGTTGTGTCACACGGTTTTGTTTGCCCATGGTTTTCAGAGAATTACAAACAAACATTTATACAAAGGTTTTTTTTAATATAAGGCAAGACGCTGATAATGCAGGAAACACACCTTGGTGCAGTTTTCACACTCCACTTCTTTAATGGTTTCTGAGGAGATGAAATGCTGAAGACATTGATCTAGAGAGACATGCCGACCCTAAGGACAAATACCCATTAGACTATGACATACAGTTCAACAAAATACGTTATTTTTATTTTTTAACTACTTCTATTACTTGTTCGTACTGCCCGGTATATACATTTTTGCTTACCCATTGAGGTGACGGTATGGATAGGGAGAGGCTCTCGAATGAGTCATATCGCATCGGATTCTACAAAAAGGTTGAAAGGTTAGGGCGAGAAGACAGCACAAACTAGCATGCTATCCACTGCCTTCCTTCACTTCAAACAAACTCACTTGTTGTTCACAGCGCTTGCAAGACATGTTGCTTGTTAAACGGCCATGAAAAGGATGTTGAAACTTCCAAGGACTTGGTATTGGATGAAGAGGGGCTACAAAAAGAAACGTTAATCTTGCTGACACGTATTTCTCTCTGGTGTGATATTCCACAGCACCACTGTTTCTCTGTCTCCTTACCTTGACTTCTGTGACTCATAGTTTTCTCTCCTAGTTCTGGGAGACTCTGGTATAAAAAAAACACACACACAGAATAAACAGGAGTGCAGGTAGTATTCATTGCTCACACTCGATAATCTATCGGTTAGTGAAACTCAACCTTTGCCCCCGACAATTGCCTACTAATGACTAATGAATGTTCAGATTAAATCAGGAACATGCCATCTATTCGTCAAATTTGAGGCAGTTTCCTGCACCTATTGTTACAGTCAACAAAGCACAGCAGTATCCAAAACCTACTGAACAACACATTTGGCAACTTTGTATGATGGGGCTGTGTGCAGCGCAACTGATGTGGCTTGTGCTCCCTACAGATTATACGTGTATGTCAAGAAATCTGTAGTGTAGAGCATACTGAATGCATCTGTATTCAGGACAGATCTGTAAGTAGTCTTTAAGAAATAATGCAAGTAGTGAGAGGGCACTACCTCGAGGGACTGCATGTCAAAGAAGTGAGTGACTTTTGGTTGACGATCCCGCTCCTCCTCCAAAGAAGATGTAAGGACATGAAACAGTTCATGGGCATCCTAAGAAAGGGCAAACCGACAGAAATATACAGCTGTAAGACTTGAATAAAATACAGCAGCACACGTTATATAGTATATTTATATAGTAATAGCTAAAAAATACAGCATTATTGACATTAAGGGTGTTAACGATTAGTCTTTGTTCGATTAACTGCCGTTAATAATCAGATCGATGACCATTTGAAATGTAATGATCAAATTGAACTATTTGCGGTCTCATCTTAATTGTGTCAACGGGAGCTGTTGGTGAAATGCAATCATGAAGTTAAACACAAGGGGGCGCTCGCACTGCAATTAGGAAACATGTTATTAACTTTACACAGAAGAAGACTTACTTGACCATGAAGCGGGCAAAAAGGAGTCTTGTGTGGGAACATTTAACACAAAAAGACAACAATGTGCATTTGCAGGGGGGGGTGGGGTCACAGGCCGGAGCTGCAGTCCAGGAAGTACGGCCTCAGCCTGTGAGACGTGCTGCCAATGCTATGCTGCTACTCCTGGGCGACCACTACTCCACCCACACCAACGACACGGAAACAGAAGTGGACAACTTTCTGAAGGACATTCCACCACCGCTAAATGTCAGTCCCACAGATTGGTGGAAAGTCCACGGAGGCAGATTCCCGAGGCTGGCAAAGTTGGCGCAACACTACTTCTGCTGCCCGGGACATCGGTCCTATTGGAACGTGTATTTTCAGCAGCTGGTCTCACTGTAAACCGACACGACTCACCCTGATCATGTAAATATGAATGTATTCTTAAATAAAAACCAACAGGCTTGGATAGTTACTGCACTTATGTAGTTTAAGTTTGAAACTGAGGCCAGAGCTGTCGTAGTTTGTCGTAGCTTTCTCATTTCAAGAGGGAATTTATTATAGCGCTGTTTTCAAAAATTTATCTATTTCATCATCATTTTGCAAATGTAAGTTTCTAATTAAGGCTCATCTTATTTTTGTATGTCATAGACGAACGTGTTAGTCACTGATTCGCCTCGGAAGGGTGAGCGCAATTTCCCGAGCCTTATTCGAATATTAAAATATCATACTTAAACAAAACAGCGTTCATAATTATATTTGTGTTATGCCATGAAACAGGTGTATTTATCTAATGTTTCAATAAAGCCTTGATTGAGGAAGAAAAAAATGCATTTTGTATTTTCTATGTCATAAGATATTTTTAGCTGTTTCGTTATCGATTGTTCGTTCATTAACGTTGGCGACTATCGATCAAGAAAATTCCTTTGAATTTGCAACCCTAATTGACATACCTGCTCTTCAAACGAACTGATGTGCCACCGGTACAGTCTGAGAACATCCAGTAGACACCCAGCATCAAGTACATCTTCCTCCCCAGGGTTGTCACTGGACAGGGCTGTGCAGTGCATTTACATTAATAGCGAGTGAAAAATTAGGATGAACATCATGTGAGGCGTCTACTAGGTTCTGCTGGCTCATATTAAAGACTGGTTCTACATACCTTTGAGGAGTTGAAGGAGTGTCCTGGACAGATGGATGTCTTTGCATGGCTGGTCCTTAGAAACACTTGAAAACTTCTCCAGCCACCTGACAAAGGAAGGACATGCTGCCAAGCCCTGAAGCAAAGAGTTCAAGAAGCAAGTGTTGCCCAGGTTCAACAGGCCTGGAACCATACCTGTAGGGAAAGACACATCTTTGTAAGTTACTGCATTATAGCCAATGTATAGTACATAATCAAGATATTATTTTGCTATACCACTTCTTACCTATCTTCCTCTTCTTTCGCTCTGTAATTGGGCCCCACAGAACATAGACTCCAGCTGCAATGGCAGCAGCTATCCCACCTATGACACCCCAGTTTTTTACCATCTTGGTTCTGAAAAGACAATTCATGTTAATTAGCATATTTGGCACAACCTCAGTGTCTACATGAGCAACTTGTCAAGGAAGATGTGAAATTCCTCTTATCTACTACTGACAGTCTACGTGGCCTAAATTGCAAGCAACCCTGTGACACAAGGAACCAATTGAATCAGTATTACTGACACAAATTTAGGTTAAGGGATTGATTCACCTGACTAAAATGGCTACAGATATGTGCCACAGTTATAACTTTCCTCCTATAATATTCTGACTTTTACTATCTAATATCAAAGCTCTACATTACAATACTCAGTGATCATTCTGATAATTTATTAGTTGAATGTTTTAAAAATGCAGAGCTACTACGTGAATTAAAAAATGAAATACATAAGTTATAGATTTAAGAGTTTTGACAAAGTCAGACATTAAGCTGTGGGAGGTATTGAAAACGTTAAATGTTGAGTACTAAATAAAATGTACAATTATAAATATAATGACGCAATGAATACGTAGAGTTGAGACAAAATAAACACTGATCGGAATTAGAAGAAAATCTGATGTCGGACTTCAAATGGGAAATTGATAAACAATGAACTTCTATATAATATGCAGAAACAAATTGGAAGTGATATTTGTAGCAACCTATCTCATACCTTATCCGTCAGTCAGAAAAAGCTCACATTGTATCGAAATTCTTAAGTACAGTTTTAAATTAATTATGTGTTAAACTAAGCAAAGTGGCGGTTCAGGAGCGTTTGACCTCGACATCTTATTAAAAATCCCTTTTATAAAGAACGTAACCACTGCCATAAGAAGGAGCGCTCCATGGTTTTGTGGTGAAAAAGCTCACTGCCATAAATTGTTTGGGAGAGCGAGGTACAACGTTCCTTATTATAAATTACCTAAATATTTTTCAACATCCGACATGAGCAGATTGTACAAATTGTACACCTGTGAAAGAATGTCTCCAGGTAACAAAAAACGTCAATGATAAAATGTTATCTGAAAACACAGTCTGGCTCATCTCAGTCAACAGACTGTCAGAGCTGTAGTGCAGTGGAGCTGCTATGTGACAACCAAGAAATGTCCCATGAGTAACTGTCAGGAAGACGAGACACTGGAACACCTGCTGTTGGGGTGCTAGTACCACACCAAAGGGGTGAGGAACCACACGGCCTGTGTGGGCTTCAAAGTTCATAATGATGTTACATCTGTTTTCTATGGTCTCTTTAACGAGAACATTCTGGTTGTGTGTGCGACTAATGTCCATCTATAGAAAACAAAAGCTAAAGTGGTGATAAACCAGACGGTGATTCCAAGTGATGTTGTCTTCAAACACATTGTAACAGACTTGAGGAAAAGGGAAACCATAGACCTGAAGACAAATAAACTGGTCCCATGGCACACGTTGAACATTTGACATGTTTGATATGATCTAGGTCTGGCTCATCGGGCTTTGCATCTGGACGGATAACCTATTCTGCTGGTGGCCAAGTTAGCAAGCTTGAAATTGCTATTAAACGGCCTACAAATTAGTAACACTACGACACCTAACCAACGCCTAGTCATGGACCATCTCATTTTAGTTAGCAACTTAACGTTAGTGTCAGCTGTCGTTGCTAGTAGCTAGCGTTAGCGTCACGGCTAGCTTACCCAACGACATAGACCAGGGTCTAAGACGAGGTTAAGCTTCCCCCACGATTCTGACCAACGAACTATGTTGCCTCCATATATAAGTACTAAAGCTGCTATCTTGATATCTCATTGAAATATCACATTACTAAGAGTGTTGTAAGCAATTTTTGCTAATGTAAACCGAGCTTCGTGCCCGTGTTTATATGCGGATCTTTGTCGTCTGCGCATGTTGGGTCCAAGTTACGACAGTGTAGTTTGACTCCTTTACACGCTTGATAACGTTTGCTTGTTGTTAGCCTGGAGAGAGTTTTTACCTGACTACTGGTCCAGTGCCGAGAAACTCCCCAACAAGCTTATCGGAGCTTTCCGGTCTACACCACAACATGCTGTTGTCATTGCGGAACTCCGTCTTTCGTTATGTATTTCAGAACGGACCCATAAAAAGGCGCACTGATGTGTTTGCAGTTTAGAGTCCGACCACCAAATGTTTGCTGCGCACATATACGAAGCGTCAGTTATTATGGTCCTACTATATAGGCTATTTAACACAGACAGTTTTTTAAATGTATAAATACAAAATCTAAAACTAAAATTATTTCATTTCTGTGTTTAAAACATTCACTGCAATCTCAGATATTTTGTTCAGGTATTATATGTTCAAATCATTTTCAAACAATTTCAAAACGGCAGGTTACCAAGAACACTGCACAGTATTATTTTGGGGAAAACGTTTTTGTCATGCATATAAAAGTAAAAATAATGAACAATAATGAAAATACATATTATTGAATAAGCTGTATTGTGCAAAGAATTTGGAAAAAGTTAAGAATCACAGCAGAGTTTAAATTCCAGCCTAAATGTTGAATCTGAATTGTTATTACAGAATACATTCAAGTTATACTCCATTATTTTAAAATATTAATTTGGTCATTATCTGAAAGAATATTCGGAACCCTATAATGTTTTATTAGAATGGCTCAACAACCCATTAGCCAGTATCTGAGCATGGTCTAAATATCCATTTCATCAAAACATGCCAACAGTTTATTCAACAACAACGAAAATGCCCACTACATTTCATTGGATGACCCAGATATGGCTGTGGTTGGATAACCACCAACCTTTTTGAAGGCGTTCTTAAACGCTGTCGTAGAAATGTAGACCCTGTTTGTGTTATTTGGGCCTAGTTACCAGGGCGCCTACCTTACTGCATAGCTACTGCATTAGTATCCTATATTACTTATCAGGTCGAAAACATTCGATTTGCGTCAGCGGTAATAAGCCATGTGTGGGACGACACAGTAATCAGCAGTCATAGTCACACAGATCCTCCTCCGATCCTATCCGCTCTCTCCATGCCGTGACACGAGCAGGGAAGCGTCCCATTGGCTGTCAGCTAACGACCAGGACGGTGTCGCTCTCCCTGGTGCTGAAATTGCCGCCTCTCGTGATAATGTAATGGCAATGAGGCAACACAGAGCCGATAAACACCAAAAATGGACGACGATCTGTTCCAATTGAGACAACTGCCGTAAGTAACCGATGCTGTTCAGATAAAAAGCAGGGTCGTGTTTTCAGATACAACAGCCTGTTTCGCCGAGACAGACGCGTCGCCCTCTGACAGAGCCTCTTCGCATTGTGGTTGTTGACCACGAATAGCCGATCATTCCTCAAAAGCACTAGACTCATATGCTAACATGCATCATCCATCCAGTTAGAATATCTGAAAACGCTCCATGTTAAAATAAGAATGAAAAAAAAATCAGATCAGAAAATAAGGCTATCCCGTTGAGGCACTGACGGTGCAGTTTGTTTACAGTCGTAGCATTTTGATAAGGTTTGGGTTTCTTTGCTTATTTATAACACGCAGGTATTTGTTATGCTAAGATGAAGGTTACCGTCTTACTTGGATTTGCGTTGTCTGTTTTGACCCAGTACCTTAAGCTAATGGGATATACTTCAAACCTACAGTATACATGCACTAGGCTAAAGGCTGCCCCTTACACGTCTAGCCTGGGTATCATGAATAAGACATAACGAATTTCCCAAATAAATGTTTTATTAATCAAACAATAGAAACTATGGGTTTGGATGTAGCGATCCACTTCCAATTTCTTTAAAAAATAAAATAAATAATTGGCTGGACAAACGGGATTGATACAATATTTCTGTTCAGATATGTATTTCCCCTCACAGAAAATTACACTGGCTTACAGTACAAGATATTTTTAGACATCTCACAAGGTGATCTGCAGTATTGATTCTTCCCATGGCAAGTATTGTTTTTAATTACAGTGATTACTGGCAGTCTCCAAGTTCCCTCCACAGTGTTTCATCCTCAACAAGCCATCTATTATCTAGAAGTGGGAGGAGATTGTGTCCTCCATTTTTAGAAAACATGCATGTCTTTGGGTGTTTAGCCTTATAAGCTTGCCATGGGGTGAAGAGCAGTGTGCAGAACTGTCAACTGGCCTGACATGATTCACCCATATCACCACCCGGTCACAAAATACAGCACAGCCAGAAATGCTCATATCACCAAGGCAACAGCCTCTGATTGTCATTTGTACTCGTCTTAGCCTTGGTATGAACCTTCTGGCAGTTCTTCGACCAGTTACATTGTAGACCTTTAAACCCTCCTGGGCTTCTTTGTTTTTGTCAGCGTTATCAAGTTCCGTCGCACAGGCGAGAGCGCGCGCTCTGAGGATGACGGTGACACTCGAGAACGGGACTTCAGGATTGCTGCAGAGCAGATTGATCTGGAGTCTGTGGCCCTTGCAGATGGAGCACCAGTTCCCCGGGAGTTTGCTAATCCAACTGATGGTACAGTACGGCAGGGCAACTTCTTCACTTCCCTATCCAAGCTGTTCCCAATATTTCTCCATCCCTGATGCAAAACAGTTTTAATGAAATAATATCTTGCATATGGCTTTTGAGATTTTCACATGTCTCATTCCCTCAGACACATTCATGGTGGAAGATGCCGTGGAGGCCATAGGCTTCGGGACGTTTCAGTTGAAACTCTCCATCCTTACTGGTCTGTCCTGGGTGAGAACCACTCTTTAGGAAAAATACGTCAATTCCATCTGTGGGACACCGTGTCAATGTGTGTATTCTTTTCTGACCTGGTGGTGGTTTGTTCAGATGGCTGATGCCATGGAGATGATGATCCTGAGCATCTTAGCCCCACAGCTCCACTGTGAATGGAGACTGCCAAGCCTCGAGGTGGCACTACTTACGTCGGTAATGGCTTCCTTGTGTCAAATACAGTGCTGTTGTTTGTAGTACTATATTGTTCTGATAGATGTCGATGAAGTACTTGGGAATTGTTTTGAAATCAGTGCTTGTATGGAACACTGATAACAATAAGTGAGAACAATATTCCTTCATACTATTTTCTCTCTGATCTTTAGTTCATTAAATATTCATTGCAATGTTTTGGTTTAACTGACTATTAATACCAAATTTACCTTGACCTTTTCTGAATATAATATATCACAACATGTAAACATGGGAACTACCGTAGATTTTCCTTTAAATATCACACACAGAGACCTTGAGCCATGCCTGTGTTTAATTTACATCACTTTACTATAATTAATACAATGTTTTCTGTCCGCCAGAATATATCACTCACATGAAAATTACACACTCTCAAACCAGAAAAAGTCTACAGTTTTGAAATATGCATGAGATGATGTATACAGTAAAATATTAGCTTAGATTTTTAGTGAAGTGCACCTTTAAGCTGCTGCAAGATGCTCATTTCCAGTGACACTATCAGGCATTCCCATTAAATGTTTGTTTTGTTTTGTTAATGCAGGTAGTGTTTATTGGAATGATGATCAGCTCCTCCCTTTGGGGAAACATATCTGACAAGTACGGAAGAAAGACAGTAAGTTCTGATAACGCCTCTGTCTGACAGGGAGAGGACGTTGTATTGACTGTCTGTGATGACCGTCAGGGATAATACTATGTCAAGTGGTTATAATCCCAATGCATGCTGGGATAGGCTCCAGCCCCCCGTGACCCTGAATAGGAGTGAGCGGGTATAGACGATGGATGGATGGATGGATGAATACACAGTGTACATAAGCAATTGGTAAAACGTTTGCATCTTTCACATACATCGACTGTTAGCCTCCATTGCTGAAAGCCCTACTCTTTGAATAGATAGATGCAAAAGGCACAGTAAATAATTGAAAACGTTGACTCAGCGCACAAAACGTAGTATAATGAAATGACAAATCTGTAGTTTGTAGCTGTTGGAAGTATTGATTAGATTAGATGCACTTTATTGACACAAATGTACAACTGTATCACTTTGTATTGCTTTTGGCGAGTAACATCACCACAGATACAAACAATACCGGTGGATTGTTCATAATCTCATATGGGGATATAAGTGCCGATAAATGAAAATGTTCTCCTGAAGGGAAATATTTGATCACGGTGATTTATTTAGTAGCTTGTTATGTTTTGGTCGTCTGTGCCTGCAGGGTCTGAAGATGAGCGTGTTGTGGACTATGTTCTATGGCCTGCTGAGTGCATTTGCACCCATGTATGGCTGGATCCTCTTCCTCCGCGCGCTGGTGGGCTTTGGCATCGGAGGAGCCCCGCAGTCGTAAGCACCCCTCGTTTCTCCCTCTGAAAATAACACCGGAACGATTTGAGATAGGATTAACAGTGACGTGTCTCTCCTCGCAAGGGTGACACTGTATGCTGAATTTCTGCCTATGAGGTCCAGAGCCACATGCATCTTGCTGATAGAGGTATGGACTCTACCCGTCACGATCTCACCCATCTGTCATCCACCCAGCCCTGTCTCGTACCTTCTTTGTGCAATCCAAACGCAATATCCACTTTCCCACAGTGTGAACTTGCTGTTCCCTCACAGATATTCTGGGCACTGGGCACCGTGTTTGAGGTGCTCTTAGCAATCCTGGTGATGCCCACTCTGGGCTGGCGGTGGCTGCTTGGCCTTTCTACCATTCCTCTCTTCATCTTTGCACTCCTGTGTTTTGTGAGTATGCGGTGACCCAGTAGTTCCAGGTTAGCTTAATAGCATGCAGATTGAGAAAGCATTCAGAATTACCGCAATATCAAACAAAAGCCACTGTTTCCCCCCGAAACAGTGGCTACCAGAGAGCGCTCGATACGACGTGTTGACGGGGAACCAGGACAAAGCTCTGGCCACCTTGAAGCGTATTGCCACAGAGAACGGAGCACCTATGCCACTGGGGAAACTCATTGCTGCCAGACAGGTACAGCCTTGCTCTAAAGAGCGTAAATGCTCCGGATGTAATTCATACACTAACCGTTTCTATCACATTGTCATTTGCATATTGTCTTTTCTTCCTTGAATTCGTTGAATCCGTCTGTTTTTGAATCAGGAGGATCGTGGGAAGATTCAAGACTTATTTTCATCACAGTTTCGCTGGACCACAATTCTGCTGTGGTTTATTTGGTAAATGAGTGCTAATTATTATACCACCCAGTCATATCCTCATTTGTGAATGGATTTCATCATATTGCTCATTCACAATTTATTTCCGATCCAACAAGATCATAATTTATCTAGTGCATAGAGTTATTCATCCGAGTTTTATTTTAGATAGCTCATTAAGTTCTTGTTAACTAGCACTGTTTTGCCCTGTGAGGATCCAGAGAGTGTTGTGTCTCTGTCTCCTCAGGTTCTCCAACGCCTTCTCCTACTACGGCCTGGTGCTGCTCACCACAGAGCTGTTCCAAGAGGGAGGCGCATGTGGATGTGAGTCACTGCTCCACCGACACCAACATAACACCACCTCACACAGTCAAGGACACACACTAACTCGTTAGGCTGAAAACACATTTTTAATGGTTCTGCCTTACAATATGGGAAGTATTTTATTTGAATAGAATAGTTAAAACTGAAATGGGAAATGACACTATGTGTTTGGAATATCAAAACCTCAAATAAGACATATTTCTACGAGTCACTGTAAGAATACATTGATGCAGACGCATCATTGACGTCAGATTGAGCCGGTGCTCGGTGTGTAATCTGTTGTGTTATAACTCTCTCTAGTGTCCAAAGGTAACAAGATGGAGCCGCGATGCAGCTTGGAGTGTAAATACCTGAACTCTGATGACTATAAGGACCTGTTGTGGACCACCTTATCGGAATTCCCAGGTACACATCAGTCAAGTGTCAACCAATATATTTTCAATACAATCATTTTATCTTTAAAAAAAAATAGTTTGCACTTGTGTTGAGCTCTGTGATACATGCGATTTGGGGAACATTACTGATGACGTTTATGTTGCATAGGACTGCTGGTGACATTGTGGGCTATTGACCGTTTGGGAAGGAGGAAGACCATGGCATTGTGCTTCTTTGTCTTCTCTCTATGCATTATTCCACTCTACGCTTGCATTGGGCGGTAAGGTGGACCAGAGAGTCACAGTCCATGTTTTCACAGAAACACGTACAAATTCCTTATGAAATTGTGGACCCACCATTTACGCCAATAAGAGTATTGCTATTGGTTTCTCTGTTACAGGACGTCCATGACAGTGTTGATATTTATCGCCAGGGCGTTCATCTCAGGAGGATTCCAGGCTGCCTATGTGTACACGCCAGAGGTAAGGTCATAGGTAATGACCTATCCAGCCAGAGTACGTTTTGAAGTGTGTTTTCGGTCTGGTGTTAAATGCAGCAGTCGAGAATGATCTCAGCTCTTTGACCAAATCAGTAGCTGAATACAAGGAGCCAAAGGCCGGGCAAGGCAGTCTGTTCACCCCTGTCTGAAACTCTGCAGGTGTACCCAACAGCGACCAGGGCTTTAGGTCTGGGAACAAGTAGTGGAATGGCCAGAGTCGGAGCCCTTATTACACCTTTTGTTGCACAGGTAACACCAAGCCTCCATCCACCTATTTTCTTCTTTCAATACTGTACAAAAACAGAATGTAATGGCAAGGGAATCCTTTGTGTTTGTTCCCGCCCCTTGTCCTGCAGGTGCTGTTGGAGTCTTCTGTATACCTGACACTCTCAGTGTACTGCTGCTGCTGCCTGTTAGCGGCCTTCGCCTCCTGCGCTCTGCCGATCGAGACGACAGGCCGAGGCCTCCAGGAGTCCAGCCACCGAGAGTGGGGCCAGGAGATGATGGGGCGGGCCTCCTCCCGCAGCCCGGGGGGAGTCCCTCACTCACGCTCTGCCTCCCAGGACTGAGGACAGGCTGAGGTCTAACAGAGAGGTGAGGAGAGAAAGCTACACCGGCTCTCCTTGTCCATCTCAAGTCATCTTACAACTCTTCAGTATAGGAACCATAGTGGCTTCAGAGGGCCAGCCAGCACAGTGTTTTTGAAAACTACGTCACAATACATATCGTCTTCAACCACCATTACTGTCTTGATTTTTGCCAATGTATGATAACCACACACTGGGTGATTAGACAGACTAAATGACCTACACCAGAACAAGATGAACCAACTGAATGGTGGCAGACACGTGGAGCCTTCCAGACAGAGTGCAGTATTTGAATCCTGCTTTCACGTTGTGAGAGAGGCAAGCGTGAATAGAGAGGGTAAAAGTGTTAGATAGGAGACAGACACAGCGTCAAACAACTTTTTCAAACAATTTATTACTATTTACTTTATGGTTGAGAGACTAACTTACCCTTTACCTTATGAAACAGCTGCTTTGAGGAGATAGAGAGATAAGTAGGTAAGAAAGGTAATTTATCTTGTGCGCACAAATTTCCTCTTATAATGCACTAATTACAAACTTTTATTAGTTTGTTGCTGGAGTTAAGTACAGTTCCACATCATCAAAAGGCACTAATTATCAAGGCAGTCAAGGCGATGACATAGGTCCATGCTTTGCTGACATAAACATTCATATTTCTATTCTGTCTTAAAGCACTGTAATTTCCGGTGTTAAAGTCATAGTAGTGTTTCACGTAAAATACAGTTTGCACATGAATGACCAGAAAGGTACAATATATTCCAGCTCTTACAAGGCTCCACAGATTTTGGAATGTAATTTAAGAAAAGTATTAGGAAATAAAACATTCTGAAATATTTGGGTATTTTCACCACCCAAAGCAGACTAGTCCTGTTTAGTAGGAATTACTTTACACGGACAAAATAACTTACATTAACAAAACTATATGGTTTTACAACCTATAACCCAAACCATGCTGCATATATTGCTCTGTTTGAACGTTGGTGATGTGCACACATAAACGTACACAACCATTAAGCAGTGTTACATTCTGTCGTTATTGAGCAAAATAAATTTCTGTAGATAATGTATTAATACCTGGTTTAGTTGTTCTCTTTGTTTTTGTTTGTAAGAAAGGTGATGTGGGGATGGACTTTGCCCAATCTGATTTGACAAGTAACACGGTATTGTTAAGCAAGGTATTGTTAAATAAGAAAAGAACAGCAAGCACAGGTCCAGCAAGCTGACTCTTACCTGCCTGTTTGCGAAATAGTGCTGCATTAATTGTCTGTGTGCACTGATTCCTGTCAATGCACTGGATGTAAATGTGTATGATACAACAGTAAATGATGTTTAAAAAAGAGCGGCATATTCATGTTGTTATTTATTACTTAACAGTCACTGTAATGAATGACATTATCAGTAATTATCATCATCAGTAATTTTGTAAAACTTTATATTGCACTGATATATTTTTCATTTAATCTTAACCAATATTTAACCATGAAAGCTGCTAATGCTCTTTATTTTCACTTCCTGTCTGCTTTCAAATGAATCAAACCTTGTACTGATTTGTAAGCGTGACTTTACTGCGCATGTGAATGAGCCCTCTTTTATTTAATAATAGACAGGAACAACAAGAGGAGTGTCTCCACATATTGATTAAATATACAATAGCTTAAAGTGATGTAATTACCCCATACTAACTATTGTATCTGGTTGCTTTGCATTTGAACAATAGGCTAGTGCAGCATGGGGACTATTTGCAACAAGGTGGTGGCAATTACGAGTGCACCAGTCACTACTGACGACTCGGTCTGAACAAAATCCAGTATTTACCATTAGTATGTGAGATGGTGGCACGAGTTTACAAGTGAGCTCTTGGCCCTTTGCCTTTTCCCCCAACAATCTGACCAAGGAGCCTTGCTGCTTCCTGGGCACAGCCGCGGTGAATGGTGAGTCCAAAACCTCCATGGCCATAGTTGTGTATCACCTGAATGAGAGCGATGCAATTACTTGCACCATACCACATTCTGTGCCTCCATAAGATGATACCAGAAGCAATGGGACCAACATTAACATCTAGTCTACTAATCGGCTTCGGTGGTTTACCTCTATTGTAGTTGCCTCAGACTGTATGGTCTCCCTCTCCAGTCTCACTTTGCTGCGAACAGGTCTGAGGCCTGCCCAGTCCTCTACTATCCTGGCATGCTGAGGTCAGAGAACAACAAGGCGATTTGATTCATACAGAACTGGAGACACCGACACGATCTCTCTCTCACCTGAGGGATTCGTTCAAGAGTGACTTGAGATTTTGCAAGAAAGAAAATGAATGTCAAACAACATTATAACATTTATTTTACTAAAACTAAATGTAATTAGCTTACAACCAGGTTTTCTCCAGGTTCATGCAATTTGGGTCAAGTCCAGCAGCTGGTCTGGGCTTTGTGTGACTTTGCAAGCGATCAATAATTTGAGGTGCCTTGGGATTTTGTTGTTTTGCCACCAAAGTGTAAAACGTTTGAGGACTACTGAATTACAGAACATGTATTCTGACTATATCAAATGTACTACGTTAAATACTTTAAAACCAGACAGGCGTCTTTGTAAATAATATATTACTGCTGAGACAGAAACTATTTTTATGGCCCCTTAGACAAACCATATTTCAATAACTATCATCTCACCTTGAGACTAGGCTCGAGCTTGCAAGCATCGTCCCAGATTTTCTTATGGTCAGTGGAGTTGTTCTTTTCGCTCCAGTTTCCCACCTGGAACACTCCACCTACAGTCACTAAACGACTCCTGTAGACACAGAGGCACTGTTGGCTCATAAAAACGATTTTGGGTTCTATAAAAACACTATGTTCCAAAAGCATAACGAAAGCGGTGATATAGATGAATGCCTTGGCAGTGGGACACCGCAGCAAAACAAATCTCCACAATAAAGACAAATATGGGGCGATGTTTAGAATTAGTCTTTTAACTATGATACCGACTCTAAAACTGAATTTAGCACAGCAGCATGCAATAGTTAAAAACCTAGGACCAAAACTGGGATAAAGGTCCGGACAAATCAAAAGTACCACCAGCCGCCACCAGAACAACTACTGGAGAATTGCACTGTAGTCCTGCAGTTCAATATTTATCACCGGCTTGTGTCACCAGACCCACCCTGGAATGATGTATGGTGAATTGTAGAATCCGGTGGTAAAATTGTGGGTAATAATCCAGTGCTTCAGCCATGGGGCATCCACCTGAAATACAGAGGGGTAAAGAAGGGCAACAGCTATTTCCAATATTCCATCACAGTTGGTTACATAAGCAATGAGCAACGAACATTTTGACCTTTCCATTCTCACCTTCACTATCTGCCCCCGACCTGGTTTGAGATCAGGGTCGGGCTGAAGTTCTCCTGATCTCATGCCAGTGCAGTTTATTATGACGTCTGCCCCAGTTTCTGCCAGCTAAATATAGGGCAGCAAGATAAGAGATGAGACACAATAACATGTTGTGTTTCTCTGTCTTTTTGGAGGTAAATGGAAATCACAACTCCACGGACAGTGCGATATCACAGACTGGGTATAAATAGCATTTCTAAAAATAACATCAAAACATAAATGGCAGCATGAGATTGAAAAGCCCTAACTAACCTCCTTGAAGGACTCTATTTTCCTCTGGTAAAATGTCACACCCCTCTTCTGCAACCTGGGATTAATACAAAACCAGATGCACATTATGAGCAGTAAAACCATTCCTGAGAGAAGAAACATGTTTCACTTCTGTTAAACTGCATCTTACTCAAGGTATCAGAGCCAGTTAGCCTAAACAATATGTTGTGAGGATATTTGGCAGGGTGTTATATAAACTGGGTACGAAGACATCATGTGATCATGTGTTGAACAGGTCTAGAACTGGCCTTCACTTTAGAAGATAAGATGAAACTTTATTGATCCCTGTAGGGAAATTAAGAAATTAGACATTGAAACCAATACAGGATCTAGATAGCGCACCATCGATTGCTTTCTCCTTTCATACTTTTATGGGGTAATAAGTGTTCTTGCAAAAAATCGCTCCAGTGTTCACTTAATCACACCAAGATGCATTCAGCCAAGTTCAACTCATGGCCTTCGATCTGTTTAAGTTTAAGTTCAAATAAAAACGCCTCTAAGCTTTATTTTGTCATATACTGATGCAAGTATTCAGGGTCGTGCATGGGAAATCACTTACGACATAAATAAATCACCCACCAATCCATCAGCCAAGGTAAGTAGGTTTTCCCCTCCACCATGAGAGCCGTGTTGAACCACCCATAGCTGAAGTGTTGACCGTATTAGAAGGGAGACAATGGTGTCAACGTGTGACAGCTGGTGAGACGACATCATGGTATCCGTTCACACATCCATTCATAAATCGTTTCGGCTATACAATCATTACTACAGTACTTTCTTCCAACGTTTCCACTGCTTTCATGACAATTTCAACAACAACATATATACCTGTATCCAGGGAACACCTGCAACTCTTGCTTTGTGAGATGCCTGAAGCCCAGAACAATATCTTTAAACGAGGGTTCCTAAAAAAACGAGTCATTGGGTATCAAATCACATCCATTATTTCCTAAACCTGCGTTGGCTTGCAGCTGGGATACAGAATCCTCATTGATCCCTGAGTCGTGCAATATTCAACGTGGCCTCAGTGGGTTTTTTCAAACCATTCCAGGCACCCGTTCTTTGTAAGGCTGAACAGAGCACTCTATTCATTTGGGTTGAATACTAATGAACTCTGTTTACGCCGTCGTATAGCCATTGTCTGTCTGATATTGTACTGGTGCGTTATAAACATAAAGATGAGTCACTTGAGGTTACGTTGTAATTGCACACCAGTCATCAAAATGAAGACCTTGCAGTTATAGACCGATTAAGTCATTGCACAACACCTTTGCGCTTGGCTGTAATCTTATCTTAGAGGGTAAATGGACATTTTCAAAGAACACAGTACTACTCACCGGTGCAGGCACACTGAAGAGGTTGTAGCCAGATTGAAGGAATACACCCATTTTGACTGAGTCTGGTGACCTGAGGCAGCTCAGCAAGTAGTCAAATGTCTCTTTATTCCATTTTCTAAAGGTGAGCAAAACACAGCATTAAACTGATGGTCGCTGGCTGTAGTTAAAGAGCAGAAACAAGCAATAGGTTTCTCATACACTTAGTTCAAGAGAACGCACTTACGTCTCCTGGATGTTGCCCTTGTCATAGAGGTACGGCTGCCACAGACCTGCAGCTCCGTCGCTGGTGGTCAGTGGAGTGAAACAGTCTGCATACACCTCAATGGTCAGCGGACTGACAACCGAGTGGTACTGCTCATATATGCTCTGAGCTGTCGACAGGCCGATGACTCCAGCTCCAATCACTGCCACCCGCATGTCTCAGTGAACAAGAGACAGGCTCTATTTCCTCTATAAATCTGGGACTTGCGCACACACAAAGAAGTGATCAAAGTCAGCCTTAGCCTATATGAAAGCAGACCAACATTTATCACTAGACTCGACAAATATTAGATTAGATTAGATTAGATTAGATTGTTTTATATTATATCATATTGTTTTATATCATATTATATTTTAATATATTAGATTAGGATTTGATTCTATATTGTATTATTATACATATATTGTATATATATTGTATTATTAAACATATATAAACATTATATTATATACATAATAAAGTAGAAGCACAAAAAGGTTTGAAACCAACAAATTGTTAAAAAGCAGTAATATACAATTTTCCAAATCTTAATGAAATCAGAACTAAAATAAGGTCACCCAATTTCCACTTCCTGTATTGGTAAGCCTACTGGGTCGCCAGGTGAATCCACTACCACTGTGTAAACAAAACATCACCTAGGTACAGTAAGTAGGCTACATAAAACACTTTGTAGATTAAGTAGTATACAGATGCAATTGCTGTGCTTGATGTCTATGTACTATTTAACTCTTTAAATGTTATTAACATCAAATAATGCATCGATATGGGCTGCGACTAAGCTTCCAGTGAGAAACAAACCTATTAGACCAAAGTTCACAGTATCAGCGGTGAAGGATTTCAATGAAAAGCATCGACGTGAAAAGGTTCAGATTGGTGTAAGCGGTGCAGTGTAAAAGTACACGACAAATGTTCCAAATATAATCTCATAAAGTTTTGCTTTTACCTTCCGGCTGGCCTGACAGCTCGATCGCGCTAGCTACAGCTGTATGGTGTCCGTCTGACTGTCACGTGGTGCGTGGGCCGGGTCGGGGTCTGACTCCACGGTGATTGGTCTAACGCTGGGACCTGCAGGCTGCAACAGTAGCAAGCTGCACTGTATTCACAACAAACGCAAACTACCTCGCACCTAATAATAACTCGATATGTTGTTGTTGTTATGTTATGTTATGTTTTTTATTCACATTCATACATAGTGTGTTTCAAAATAAAGCTAAATAAAGTAATTTGAAAAAATCATGATGATAAGGACAATTTCAACAATATTATAATTTTATTGGCCAGTCCTACACAGACATAAGCCTGTAATAACCGCTAGACAACAATTTTATTTACTTAATGTTAATTTAGTTATTCAGGGAACTTTGCTGATTATATTGATTGCATTATTGTTATAATCTAAAATGTCAAGGATAACATGAGGACAGAATTAACAACAACAACAACAACAACAATAGTAATAGTAATAACAATAGTAACAATAGTAACAATCATGATAATTAGTCACGCAAACTGCTCAGGGGTGAAAAAGGTGAGAAGGATGCGTGAGCAGGGAAAACACAGACCTGCTAGGGGGGTCTGGGGGTCTGAGGGTCTGGGGGTCTGGGGGTCTGAGGGTCTGTACCCCAGGATAATGTTTTTTGAAAAATAAGCTACTAAATGTCCATTTCTGATTAATTTTAGGATTACTCTGGCGCTGGTCATAAGCTAACATAATTACAAGATTGAGCAAAATAAAGTACAATGTATTCATTTATTAAGTGCAAATGTACCTTTACATATGATATGCTCACATTTACAAAGAAAATTGACAAAGGGCAGCCCCACCAGGTGCACAACTAATTACTATTGTTTTCAAAAGTATTACTCTCCATATCCGCTCTGTACCAGAAACCATGTTGAAATGTGAAAAGTAAAATTATAAACGTGTATAAGTGTTTGCATGTTTCAGGGCACCAAGGAGCTCACCAATGTGTTTCTCTCTGGCCACTAAACGTCAGAACAGCGCCACGAGCCCGTAGACACACACGCTGTGGCCAGAAATATATCGTATCTACAGCATCAGACGTCTGCGTGAATGCGCCTCCATTGATTTTCAATGGAAAGGTGACACGTTTGCATGCCTGAATAATATTCATACTATTAGTACTTATGGGCGTAGCTAGGAATTATAGGCCCTTACATTTTCACAGAAAGTGACTCAGGGCCCCACTCCACTTTGCTTTTGTCCCCACCCCACCATTATTCCATCTATCATATGACAAACACATTTACTGACAAATTATCGAACCATCCCTAATTTAAATTATGGGTTTTGGGCACGACCCTGATAGTACTAATCGGTGTCATGGCCAAACTTTCACCAGTAGTCCCCTGTTCAAAATCTGTTTTAGTCAGGACAGGAAAAACCTACTAATTTCATTCATGCTTGTTCCAGTGTGTCCCAGATGACACAGATGTCTCAGTTTTGTAGATTTCAACCAAACTCTGTTTCAAAACAGAGCACTGTGAAATAAAAGCATAAAATATGTATAAAAATACATGTGACACTTTAGGGGCCCTCCCAAAGTTGGGGCCCTGGGTAGCCAGTACCCCTCTTCCCTTCACTACGGCACCCCAGCTGCTGCTGCTGCTACTACTACTTCTTCTAGTACTACTACTACTACTGCTACTACTACTAGTGCTGGGCAACAATTAAATATGATCATTTATCATCATGTCACATCATAATGAAATGATATAGTTATTGTGATACGTTAATGTGATAGAAAAAACTAATTCTAATTAAAATGTATCACAAATTAAAACCTGATGCAAATAGTATGTGAAAAGAATATATTATGTGTGTAGTATGTATATGATGTAGTTAGTATATAATGATTTATATGTAGTATGTATATATGATGATGTAGTATGTATATGATGTGTAAGTCACTTTGGAAAAAAGAGTCTGCTAAATGCTGTAATGTAATGTTAGGTTTATTGTACATTATATTAATATGCAGTAGAATGTGATGAACATCAATTTGATTATTTCACATTTTGTGTATGTTAGCAGATATTGTTATATATCAATATCGAAATAACTATGATTATCGTGAGGTAAGTTGGTGCTTCGGTTGGCCAGAGGATGGACTGGGCCCTGAAGGCACCATGCACTTCCTCCACAGCCACTATACCGCGCTCCATCCATCAGTTGTATGTAACGTTAGCCCAGCTAGCTGCACACCAGGCCACAGCGGCCGGTGCGTCCCCAGCC
>OMOT01079516.1:29492-43426 GCA_900312575.1 Acanthochaenus luetkenii
CAATTCCCAGGATTGGGGGGGGGGGTCGTGTCCCCCGTCTCCCCTGGGATTTCCGCCTATGACCGTGTGTGTGTGTGTGTGTGTGTGTGTGTGTGTGTGTGTGTGTGTGTGTGTGTGTGTGTGTGTGTGTGTGTGTGTGTGTGTGTGTGTGTGTGTGTGTGTGTGTGTGTGTGTGTGTAAAAACACAGCACAGCCCCGCCCCTCGCGCAGAAAGAGAGAGAGACAGAGAGATAGAGAAAGCGGCAAACAAGATTATGCTCGTGATGTTTAAATTCCTTGAAAAACACATTTGCCATATTATAAATCTCACTACATAATTTCTCGAGCACCTACCGATAACAGACCCGATAACGTCGGATCTTATCAATACTCTGTTTTTAGTAATTTAGAACCGGTTCCCGTTTAGAACCGGGTTTTGGGGGGCATCCCTACATCTCATCTACTAAATCACCAATAAAAGTGGGACGTATAGCTCTCTACTTATACAGTATCTTCCAGAACAGAACTACACTATTCCTTGTATGAACAAATACAATCTTACATTTTTGTTAAAACATTGTGTTACTTTCTGAAATCAAAAATGTTATTGCCATTGATTGGTTGCATCTGTTTTTGAGTCATTTGGTGAAATCTGGAATGGTGGCAGACTGGTTCCCATGAACAAAACACAGCAATTGACTGCTGATGTAATAAAACCTCTGTCTGTGGGTCTATGTGGCAGAGTCATCAATTCCTGGTTTTTACAAACCATGTTATTCTCAGTAGTCTCACTATCAGTATGTTCAGAAATGATACTGTAGGTATGTGTACAGTTTTTTTCACCACTTAAGAGTTTAGAGAACTAGTTTTGGAAACAATATATTATCAGTTGAGTCACTTAAACTAGCTCAGCTCTGTACATGTACATTGTGTACTTGTACATTGTAAATGTATGGCAGTAGCTTTGTTGTGCATGTGTGTGTGTAGGGCTTTGTTGTCTTTGAAGTAAAGATGAGATTGACAGAGTGACACAGTGACTCGTGTTTAAACCTGATAAAGTCAGCTTTCTGTGCAACCGTTAGAAGGCAGTAGCAGAGTCCCTGGGGCTCTTTCAAGTAAGATGAACTGTTACTTTCACCTTTTCCTTTTATTATACAACCTACTATATTTATAGAAATTCAAACTTTAAGTCTTGGACTGTGTAAATATGACCCAAATATGTCTGTTATATTAGGAAAGAGGTCATGTTAACCAAGCCAGACCTTTACTTTTCAGCAGACTAAAATGTTTCTTTCTGGACGTTATCTTCCAATTACCATCCAAATTAATGAGGTTCTATCTGGGTTGTGTCAAAGTTTAATTTGTGTCTGATGGGTTAACAATAAAGGCTAGATTGTCATTGTCCATATGCTCTATTATGGGTCTACATGTTAAGGTCTACCTCTATTCTTAACACCTATAATATCCTCCTCCAAAGTCATGTGAGACTGTTGATAGTGGGATTGGTTACAAGGAGTGTAAACCTCAAATGGAAACTGAGGGAAAAAGGCTGCTGGGTTTGCTATTGATCTTGGGCTCAGAGATAAATCAGGTACAATGTTTTACAGAGATATACAGATTTACAGAGTGAAACAATAGATAGCCCATACTTTATATCACATATATTATATTGCTCTTTAAGTGCTAAAGCACTGAAGTAACACAATTGTAGTTAGCATTATATATTATTATCTGTCTGTCAGTTGATTTATCAACATATCGGATTGGTTGATCCCCAGTAGTAACCGGTACGAACCTTCAACTTTATGGTTGCTGGGCAAGAACTCTACCTCCTGAGCTACTGCCGCCCCATAAGTGTGTAACCAAATGTGTTCTTGAACACGTTTAACGCTGATTACTGCATTTTACACCTGTGCAAGTCTGTCAGTTAATGGGTTCAGTCTTTGGTTAAATCTTTGGCTTTGGAAACATGCATTCCTAAAATAAAGATAAACTGCATTGCATGATTAATATGGTAAGCAGAATAATTTGGAGCAGGTGTCAGCAGCTCAGCTCTGCCCTGACTGTATTATCAATAAGGCTGATCCGATCCTCAATGATTCTACTGGTCTCAACACCTGAAAGTTTGATCTTGAACATTTTGAGCAAACATTCATGGGGTACAATCTCGTAATATAAAACCAAGTGTAACAAGTCATTTGTCCCTTTGGATAGATTGAATCCTGTTTCAGCTCAGATGCACAATGTGTAGTTTCTTTAGTAATGTCCCATACAGTACATAATATTGACCTTTTAATGATGACGATGATGAAGATGTAGGTCTTTGTGTGTTATTCATATTGATGCAAACTTCTGTTCTAATTTCTGTGTGCACGCATGTCAGGGAGTGAATACAAGAGAAATGAGTGTTAAGATTTTGTACTTTCATTGCTTCTGTTTGAATGTCCTGTTTTTATCCATCATGAACTTTACAAACTGATTTTCTCTATTGGGGTAATGTAGTTAACAAAGTATTACACAGACAAAGGACCACTATTCTATAAAATTGGACCTGCTTTTCCTAATGAAGCAGATACTTATTAATTGTATTTGTGTATTTATTTTAAGTTCAGACAAATGCACCGGAGGTTCAAACTGTGTGCTTGGGACTGCATTATTATTATTAACCTATATTATATATCATCAAATAAATGCAGATAAGAGTAATGTTGTTATGATAGTTGTCTTGAGGAAGACCATTCTGAGAAAAGACATGGCTGTTGTCACCACATGATTCCACCTCTCTTTAGATGGTTTTGTCCTCCATTCTTTTGTGTGCATCAGGCATTGTAGTAATTTTGTTCCCACTTTAAACGGGACGCCCGAAAGCAGGTTACAGCTTCCTGACACACAGTGTCTCAAGATAAAGAGAAAGAGAGGTAGAAGTGGCCAGCCTATGGTATGGAAGAGAGCAGTGTCTCTATTTGGACCGAGTGGTCTAGTAGTTACACTGACCAACCTATAAATGAAAGGTCTCAGGTTGAAACCCCACAGCAGCCTTGTGCCCTGTGGAGGTGTCCTTGATAAAGACACTGAATGTAAAAGCCGTTGTGGTTAAGAGTGTCAAGGGAATCTATTGTAGTTTTTACCCTCCTTTCTATCTCAAGGCTGTCGGACGTCTTAAGATAGATATCAAGGCTGTTGTGGACTTCTGCTTCAGCAACTCCTGTCACATTTAACAAGATGAAAATGAAATTAGACTAACCATGATGCATAAAAGCAGCATGGATACCTGCTTACAAACATCACTCTGTTTCCACATTTTTCATGTATATTGATTAGGGGTGGGAATCACCAGAGGCGCCACGATATAATATTATCACGATACTTGAGCCACAATACGTTGTGGTATATATTGTGATTTTTAAAAATGATTAGCTGTATGCTGTGTATTGCAATAAGATATATTGCGCAGTGCTCTGTGAGGTAATCTGCTGTTATAGTCACATAAGAACCCACTGCCCTCCATCTCCACACATCGCAGCTCAATACAACTGCTGTATTAAATGATTCCTCAACTTCAAGCTTCACTTCTCTATAGAGCTTGGGTACAGCTGTGTCGGTTTTGTTATCCATGTACCAAAAGGTTCGATGCGTATTTAAAATATGAATAATGAAATGTTAAAAGTTTTATCATGGCATTTGTGTATACTATGCCATATAATTTTTTACCCCACCCCTAATATTGATTATAGCCTAAACATTTCCGTGGTCTGGGGGTCATGGGAAGATCTTTTGATGTTGTGAGATGTCTGCTAGGCCTCATTGCTTAAACCAGGGCTATTCAATTAGTTTGGAATGGTGGCCAGTTCATGAAAATGATCCCAAATGAGGGGCCTGAGAAATGTGGCTTGAAATATGAGTAAACACGTTAACAGCTACATATACAGTAAAGTACGACAACAGACTGGAGGAGTGCATATATTGTATTTTGTAAATGCATAACAACAAGAACATCAGTGCATTATTTTGGGGGCCGCCAATTGAATAGCCCTGGCTTAAACCTTCAATTTGGATAATCTCAGAACTAGTTGTGATAGAGCAGAAAGCATATGCTCATGAAGACTTATGATAAAATACCATCAGTCAAAGCAAATAAGTCATTCTGAGGATAGTTTCCTTTCAGCTACACAATATCTTATGCGATGTCCTTAATTTATCCTTTTTATAATTTATCCTTTATTGTCACACATGCACAGCAAACCGCACACACCTAGTGAAATTATTCTCTGCATTTAACCCATCACGGATCCCCCCCGGATACACACAAGTAATTGCACAACACACACATGTTAGGGGGGCCGGAGCAGAGGGCTGCCATTACGGCGCCCGGGGAGCAATTTTGGGGTTAGGTGTCTTGCTCAAGGACACTAAGACAGATATATCCCCGGGAGGAGCTGGACTCGAACCGCCGACCTTGCGGTTGCGGGGCTGGAACTCTACATACTGAGCTACTGCCGCCCCTCAAGCAAATGTGTGTGTGTGGGAATGATCTATGTATGATGCGAGTCCTCTCTTGCCTCCAGATTGTTCTGCGGACTGGCAAACCCATTATGCAATGAAATGACCAAAAATTGCAAATTTAAACAAAAGTGAGATGTATTGCACAAATTGAATACATACAAAGTGACTCATACAGGATACATGCACAAGCTGGAGGTGCCGGAGCAGAGGGCAGCTGTGTATGTATATATGCCAATTTTCTCCCCGTCTTGTTTTGGGATTAGAACTGGCGACCTTCCGGCTACAAGCTCGCTTCCCTACCTCTGGGCTACCCTGCACATCTTATATAATTCAGCATGTTGAGTTTTCTTTCATTTGACAGGTGGCATTAGCTCAGGCACTACTAAATTAGCACAGGAGATAGATAGCCACATTCATTGATAGACAGCTATATGACTGCCAAGAGCACTCGCTGTTCCCTACTGAACTTGATAACGATGACAAGCCCAAGGGGTTGATGGAGGCCAACATAAACATCATGCAGGTGTTGGCGGCATTGTACCAAGGAATGATTTCATCTTACCACATGGTACACAGTTAGGCAAGAAGCAGAATGGAGCTTGTGTGTGTGTGTGTGCGTGCGTGCGGTGCTTGGAATGGAGAGGGGGGATTTGCAGATGAGCTCCACAAGCAGTAGAAAAACTTTTGTCTCATGAGGGTAACTCCTATTTCTAATGTGAATTCCATTTGAACTTGATGCAACACTTATTCACTTAAAAAGCACACTTGTCAAGACTGCTGGTGATAAAAATGTCATAATATGTCTGTAACAGAATATATGCAGCTTACTCCCTTTGGTGTGTAAAGGAGTAGAACGAACAGAAGGGCCAGGCCAGGGTTACCTGTGCAGGCCAGCCATTCATCCCCCCCGACACCTGAGGAGGTGCGTTCCTCCCTGTACTGCCCCTGCTCTCCCCTAACCCCTTTCACCAGTGTCAGTGAGATAGTGCCAAGATTATGCAACTGATAGCCCCAGGAGGAGGCTTTTCTTCCATTGTGCTGATGTGTACAAAACACTGAAACCATGAATAAACCAGCCTGGTTCTGTACAGCCTCTTCGTAGTGAGACATTACATTACGGCATTTAGCACAGACACTTTTATCCAAAGCGACTTACATATCATACCGTTGGTGGAGGCAGCTATGCAAGGCGCCAACCTGCTCAACCTGAAGCAATTTGGGGGTTAGGTGTCTTGCTCAAGGACACTACGACAGATTTTTTTTTTTTCCGGGAAGAGCTGGACTCAAACCTTCAACCTTGCGGTTGCTGGGCGGATACTCTACCTCCTGAGCTACTGCCACCCTCAGTGTAATCCACTGCACTTCTCACATACACCTGGTGATTCAAAGCAGTGACATCTCTGGTCCTGTTTGGCCCCATCCAGGTCCATCTGGCTACTGCTGCAATGGCTAGTTGTGGCCTAACCCTGTAACATGGGTATTGCTATCATTCCTGCTTGCGGCTTCTAAAGCCAGCCTCACATGTAGAAGCACCATCTGTATCTGACCCAGTCCCTCCACCACTGGATGCACCTGACATGTTCAGCTGTCTTGAGTTTCCACCCGTAGCCAACATCAGCCAGCAGAATATTTGCTAGTGACCAGGTTTTACTGAACTTGGTAGGGCTATCTTGTTATCTGTTTCACAGAACCACTGCTAATGAACAGAGTAGTGCAACTTCAGTGTGTGTGTGTGTGCTTGGTGAGAAAGTGAGAGTGAGAAACACAGTTAAGGCCTACTTTACATTAACTAACCATAACCAGAACTAATTTGTATACTCAATTTCAACAATTTATTTTGGATGGCCATTCCAGGATTATATTCCATAGTTATTTTCTTCTTGTCAGCACTGTATTTCCCTTGCATTCTTTTACCACTACAAAGAAGTACTCCTTCAGGCGTAAAAAAAAAAGGGCAGTTCCTCCTTAACCTGCCATTGTACCATCTTGTAATATAACACATTGTGGTCTGTTTGCGGTAGATCGGAGTGAGTGGCAGGCAGGACTGGCCACTTAAAGGAGAGACAAGATAATCCCTCCCTTTATAAACTTGAGTGTAATGAGATGTTTGAGTTTTGGGAGATGAGAGAGAGAGAGAGTATACTGTATGTAAAAGGGAGTGTGAGGGAAGGAGAAGACAAGCAAAGCCCTCTCTGCCTCAGGCTGCAGGTGTAGACTCTGCAGCAAGTCCCTCCAGGCAGGAGTCTGACCGTACTCTTCCTCACGGCTCCTCTCACTCAAACACAGGGAGACGCACAGATGAGGGAGGAGGGAACAGTGGGAGTGGCATCCGAACAGACGGCGCTTTCCCACTAAACAGTGCAGATTAGTGCAGACTGTCAGTCAGAAGCTTGGGCCAAGACCTGAAACAGTCTCTCTCTATTTGTGCTTTGCTCGGTCACTGTTTCTGGAAGCTGGTGATGAGGAGGTAGCTTGCACCGGAGAGGCCTGGGTTCGCTCCGGTCAACAGGATGCATCTGGTTGTAGAGTCGATTCAGGAGGCTGTGATGAAGATGCTACCTTATTTTGAGGAGAACGCTGTGTTGACCCAGAGTGAGATATGCCGCATGTGAGTTTAGCAGAGTTTTTAAAAGTGGGGTGGAACTGCTATGTTTTTGAAACAGAATTGAGCTCATTCACTGATTGACTTATCATTGTAAGTCCCAATAATTCTAGTTCACTGTAAGAGTAAGAATGTTGGCTCTTGAATTGAGTTGGTATAATTTTGGGGCTAAGGTATCATATCAGAGCAACAAACTGAATCAGTAACTGCATTTGCCCAGTTGATGTGAGATATTGGACTAAATCAAAATAAGCTATCGTTCAACAGCAATTGAGATTAAATGGGATGAGATGCACAAAACATAGCATTATCCTGTATTTCTACCACTCTTTATCTGTATGACCTGATGTCTTTTGTCTTGGGGTATGTAGGTTGTAATCATGTAGAATTATTGAGGCAAGCTTTCTGTCACAGTCTTCGTTTGCCTTGATACCAGATGTATTTTTAGCCCTTGCCTAGTGTTTGTGGAGAAGCTGATAGCAGGGTGCCGGAGGGCAAGAGACACCAGAGCTGTGGTTAATTACGCTGTCTGAATATGGCCTGCAAAGCAGCTTTTGATTTACACACGGGTAGACGTTTCACACATCCTCAGATTTCACAAGAATGCACCTTTTGAAGGGTTTTGTACTGGTAAGTTAGCAGGTATCACATTCTAAATCCTGTGAACCCAAAGTTGGCCTACCGGTTAAAATAGGTGGAATGAGCAGTCTGGGCTTGTACACAGTACTGACTAACAGTGGGGCTGTAGCCCTCGTCTTCCTCCTTCTACTGCAGCCTTGGCCTCATAATATCCATCATTCCCTGACAGGAGAGCCGCTTGACAGCCTCCTAAATCTCGAATAGAGGATAGAAAAAAAAAGTGAGACAAAAGCTCTGGTGATGAGTGTCCACCCCCATGCTAAGTCACTGTGGAACTTTTTTTCTGTGGTGTTGGGGGTGGGGGGTTATATTGTGAGCCACACAAAATGGAGTCCATTGTTCCTACAAAATCATCGTTTGGTCTTCTGTACTGGACTCTGGAAGTATAGTCCGAGAGAGCTGATTGTGGGAGCTTTGTGGGGGGTGGAGGGAATTTTGGTTCTGAGACTCCGGTTTCCAAGAGGTGTTGCAGTTTAAGCTCGGCTCTTAATGTAGCAGTATATGTCATGATATATGGACAACTATGGAATTATAATTGTACATTTTATGGTGCGCAATAAGGCCAGGTAATGAATTTCAAATGTAATATTTCTAGCTAATTTTTATTTTATTTTTTATTAAACATTTATTTAACCAGGTAAAGACTCGTTGAGATTTAAAATCTCCTTTTCAAGATAAACCTGGCCAAGAGGGCAGCATAATAAAAACTAGATACATTTAGGATTCATACAAACAAACACACAAATATCAAAGGCAGTTTTGGGACTGCATAGATAATGTATTAGATACAGAGACAATTTCCAATACTTCCACATTCTAAGTCCTATAAGATTGAACCAAAGGCATCGTATTAAATCAGTTCTGGCAGTTTTAAGGGTGTTCCAGGCAAAAGGGGGGCAGCGTATTTAAAAGCTTATTTCCCAGCTCAGTGCGAACAGCTTGCGAGCGCAGGCTATAATGGCCTTTGCTTCTGAGGGGATATGTACACAAGTAAGTAGGGACCAGCCCAAGGAGAGTTTTATAGATAAAACTCATCCAATGGGTATGCCTGCATACATACAGAGATGGCCAATCAGATTTTGCATACAAGGTACAATGGTTGGTACGATGTTTACAACCAATGACAAATCGCAAGGCATTGATACACCTTGTCCAGCAACGGCAAACATTGGGCAGAAGCACTCCTAGACATGCATGCAAGGGAAACACTGTTGGTTTGATGCTACACCAGGCTTTAGTACCTGTTTGGTATTTGTTTTGCTCCAGTTTCTCATCACCCCTGTACTTAATGATGTCCTGGTTTGCCAGACTGCACACACAGAATACATGAGGTATGTGTTCCACCCTGCTGCCAGGTAGATTTATGAATGTGCTCAGACTGACATTCTGTAAGCACAGTGAAATAGAATGATTGAAACTAGCCCTGAGGAAACACCTCAGTTCATCTTGCACTGCAGTCCCTTACTTATGTCATCGGTAGATCGCTCAAAAGCATAACCAAACAGTCTGGATCTTGAAGGAAGGTGGGAATTGTTACATCAGGAATGTTGAGCATCACAAACAACTGCAGTTAGGTCAGTTATTTAGATCTGTATTGCATTAGGCCAAGCCAGTAGAGAGTTAACAAGTCAAATCAGAATGCAGCTCATGCAGCAGGAAAAAAAGCCAGATAAGCATTCAGGATCAAAGCTTGATTCATGGCTGCTGCAGACCTGAAGTCTCCCTCGCTAATGTGGCAAATGTTTTTTTTTCTTCAGTTGGCTGTTGTGCAAATGTACTGGCAGCAGACAACCATGATTTATGTTCATCTCATTGCCTAGGTCTTCTGAATGGAAACCCCTCTACTTAAACTGAATACTTCAATTGTCCCAATTCGCCTCCACTCACTGTGCACTGAACAAGGAGCAATGATTCTCCCATTTGGAGCCAAAGTGCTGAGCTGCGGCCCTACAGCGTGGTGTCTGATGCGCGGTGTCTGTGTTGTAACGCTTCTAACTCCTGTCTCCCATCTGTTTCGCAGCCTGAGTGAGAGCTTCCTTATGGTAAAGGGTGCTGCTCTCTTCCTGCAGCAGGGCAGCAGTCCCCAGGGCCAGAAAGCACATCTGCACCACAAACATGCAGGTGAGAACCACAAGGCGTGACACAAACAAAGCACAGCTGGAGTTCACACTGTTTTGAAAACTGCTTTGTATACATCCCCTACCCAAACTATAGTTTTGAGCTCATTAATCTCAGACAGTCAAGGTGTTATTTAGTCTAGGTTATGTAGTGCAGTTGTCTGATAAGTTAATGTGCTGCATATGTTTGTACCTGAGGTGCAACTACTACGACGTATAGCTTAGGCAAATTAGTGGTTAAGTCCAGTGCCTGGTAGAACTTCTGTTCATGATTAAGAGAGGGCCCATAGTGTTTGTGTCACCTTTGTGTCCTCTCTTGTCCTCACCTTTATTGATGGGTGCACAATGTACATAGTGACTATTCTCAGCTTTAGCTTCTAGGACTTTGGGTTGTATGAATTTGGCTAAGGCACACATGCAGGGAAACTCCTAGAGTTTGTGTGTGTGTGTGTGTGTGAATTGAGTTGGAAATTGGAACATTTTGCGCACCATGTAAATTAACTAGACAGGAGAACATTGAAAGTAGGCTGTTGGCCTACTTCAAGTGTTTACACATATTTACTGAAACAATCTACCGTCCTGCATGCAGAGGCGGCGCCAGAGAATAGTGATTGGGGGAGCTACAGGGGGGCTGGATTGTTTTTAGCAGGTGCTGATGAATTTTGATGCAACAAACAATAACAAATAATAATACTACAGAAAAATGACATTCAATGATCCCGGGCTAAAAGGCTACATCCAATTAAAATAATATGGCTACATCATTGAAAAGTGTATTCATGTATTTCAATGTCCTGTGGGGCCAATAGCCAGGCAGGCTGTATAAAAAAAATATTCGTTGAAAATACACAACACATTCCCTCCAATAATAATGATGTGATGTGAATACTAGGAGTCCTGGTGCACGCACATGATCTCATGGCTGCGATGGAGTCATGTGAGAGTCATGCTGCATTCAGTGAAACTTTTGCGGATACTTATACATTATTGCTGCCTTCTCTTGGAAATGTTTTTTGTTTAACACACTAGAACGCACAAACGTATTGTATTTCAGGGGGTGCTATGCCGCCTCTAGGGGGAGCTCAAGCACACCCAAGCCCCTCACTGTCGCCGCCATTGCCAGCATGTATTATAGCGAAAGCAACAGGGCGTTCACACTGCGTACGACTTGGTTGATGGGTCGTTCTGTTCTGACTAATTGTAGGCGGTGCAAAAGGATCTGATTGCATCTGTGTCGTGGTCTCATGCTGTGTATTTTTGCTGCTCTGTTATTGCCTGCAGTCTTTCAAATAAAAGTTATAGAGAACTGGGAAGCTTGGAATGGCTGTAATAAATTTCTTGCCGATTTGCACTTGCTAGGCATAACTATTGTAATGCTATATTCAATCAAATTTGTAGGGAAACAAGGAAGCAAGCAAATTGGATTGGCTGTTGATGGCCGATGACTGTGAATACATTGACTGTGGCCAATGTTTCTCGGCTGACATGCTTGTTGACACATTGCTGAGTTTCCCATGTCACTCAGCTCTATAGGAAATGAATGGACTTCCGGTGATTTGTTTATCGTGTTGCTCGCAGTCTAAATGCACAGTAAGAGTTGGCTTTGGGAAATGAACTGGCAAAGGTCTTTTACCAGAGGCTGTTTTCAAAGACCCTGGTTTAAAAATGTTTAAAAGACACAGGGCTGGCCTAATGGGCTACTGGCATGGTGGGAAATAAACACCAGCCACCAGCCAAATGCTGGCAAGTCTTTGTCTACTCTACCTGCCACTTTGTCAGGTAACCCACCAATTTGCAGGTCCTGCTCTGTTCTCAAAAACCAGTTGGCTGGGAAAATAGTTGTGGGATTTCTCAGTAACTGTGGCCTACAGATAAAAAGACGATGAGGTGTCTTTGGCAAACTGTTTGCCAAAGCAGGTCGCCGACAGCCTCAGGTCTAAACTAGAAGAAATAGACAAATTACTTATGGCTGCCACCAAGTGACACTCCACCCAGACCTTCGTCATGCCACTACCAACTCTTCAGCAATGAGGACTACGATCTGATACCATCAGGTATCCCTGCTCTCCTTTACCAGGCATGGGCTCTTTTGTCTACTGGCCTCTTCCTCTGGCCAGGGGGGAAGTCTAGTAACAGACCAATTATGAGTTCAGTGTATGGAGCTTTCCCCATTCCTGTTTTGACTAGGAACAGTAAGATGTAATCAACTCACTCTGCAAACTTACCGAATTTGATATGTATCCCTCATCACTCAAAGTCTGTTTCAGGCCCTGTCATCAGGACTTCAAAATTAGCTAAATGTTAGGTCACTAACAAACAAATACTTTTAAATTAATGATCTTATTGTTAATTCTAAACTTGATTTTATGTTCTTAACAGAGACTTGGTTACATGTAAATAGCAATGCAACACTTATTGAAGCATGTCCTCCAAATTACAACATCAGTCAGTCAGTGAGACAGGGCAGGTGAGGGGTTGGAATAGCCGCTATCTACTCAGATCAGTTTAACTGTACAAATGTTGACCTAGGAGAGTCTTTTGAATATCTGGCCTTCGTTTTCAAGACTGAAACACTCTATCGGCCACCTAGGCAACCATCTTTTTTTCTCCCAGAATTCTCTGAATTGGCATCACTTATTATCACCAGATATGATGGAATAATTTTGAATGGTGATCTAAACATTCACATAAGTAATATGGCTGATTCAAAGGTTGTGGAATTCATCAACCTACTGGACAGTTTAGAACTAACACAACATGTCACTGAGGCTACACACCAACACGGTAACACACTTGACCTGGTGACGAGAGGGTTAACGATTGACAATGTTTCAGTGTCTAATATCTCTGTTTCTGACCACTATTCTGTATTCTTTTATGCTTATTTGACTGTGACCAGGAACACAAAATAAATTGTAGTTCAAAAGATGTTCCTGGATGCAACCGCAGAGCTTAAGTTCTCAGAGAGAATTGGACTCATATCATCTAAACTGCTCAGTACATGAAATGGTTGATGCTCTCAATACAAACATGATTAGTGTAGAATCAAAAAGAGGTTAAGTGGCAAAATAAATAACTCAAGAGATCATGTAGAATGGAAAATCTGGATTTGAGGTCCATTCTAGCATTTATAAAGAATCCATAATTGCATATAATACTGCTGTATGTGCTGCAAGAAAAGCCAATTTTTCAAAGGTCATGCTTTTACAGACCTTCATTACTGTCCTGAGTGTCATTTTTAGCATTACAGTCTGCGTACAAATAGAGGTCTGTGCAAGCCAAGTTGTGTCTCCTTGTGCAATGGAGTTTACACTGACATCTAACCAACTCTACAATGGCCTGTGGTGCAGGTGGAACCTTCATGGTGGTAGTATCTCACCATGGTCATTCTGATAATAGTATAATATGTATAATATGATGTTTATGATCAAATGGCAGAGATCTCGTTGTCAGATCTGTACAGAGCTGGAGCAACATATGAACTGCAACCTAATTTTTGGATTCCCCATGCTCTGAAGATTCCAAAAATGTATCATTTTCCTAATTTCCAAAAATGAAAAAACATAGTGAACCTGACTAAATGTTCCAACATCTAGTAGAAAGCCTTCCCAGAAAAGCAGAGGCTGTTTTGGCAGCAAAGAGGACCAACTCCATATTAATGCCTATGGTTTTGTAATGAGATGTTAGACAAGCAGGTGTCTACGTACGTTTGGCCATGTAGTGTGTATTTACGTTTCTGGGTATGACAGAGTGCCTCTGAGTTGGACTGCCTGAGGAGAACTCTCATAGCTTCCAGCTGTTGTTATTCAGAACAGATGCCAACTTGGCTACCATATACATGGAGCTATTTCAACTGAGGCCTTTTACACACTTGACTTTTATAACAGTTTGATCCATTTTGGTCCATCAGAACCCCACTTTGAGAGGTTATGCCAGATTTTCTCTGCAAAGAGATATGGACATTATACCTGCAAGTCATGGTGTTCATGGAATCGTTCTTGAAATACTCTCCTCTCTATCACATCTTGTAGGCTCACGCACACAGCAAGAAATTAGTTCCCGAACTGATCTCTGAGAGGATAAATTAATCTGCT
>OMOT01079517.1:0-13148 GCA_900312575.1 Acanthochaenus luetkenii
TTGGTGAGTCAAAAACTCCAGTGAGATCCAGTGATTAGGTGATTTCTCTCTTCTCCCTGTCATAAAAATGGAGGCAGTAGTGGAATCATTACATTACATTATTTAGCAGATGCTTTTATACAAAGCGACTTACATACCATCATATATATATATATATATATACACACTACATCATCATATACATACTACATATACTACATCATCATATAATATCATACATACATCGTATACTAACTACGTCATATACCATACTACACACAAACGCATGTGCTTGGACTGTGGGAGGAAACCCACGCAAACACGGGGAGAACATGCAAACTCCAGGCCGGGCGGAGATTCGAACCCACGACCTTCTTGCTGTGAGGCGACAGTGCTAACCACTGAGCCACTGTGCTGCCCAATGTAGGAAGGTTTTGAAGGCATTTCCCTTTGCTAGTGACAAATGGTAAAATCGTGACCTTATACAGTACAATTGTATCCAGGGAATCGGGGATTTCGGCGAAAACTGAGAGGTTGGGGTGTATTTCATTAATTACACTAAGTTCCCACATTATACTATAGTTCCATGTGAATTGGTCTAAAGACACACACATACAGACATATCCTCTAACCCGTGCCCTGCCTTGCCCTGTCCTGTTCCCAAGGTGTGTTCATCATCTGCTGGCTGCCTTTCTTCCTGACCCACGTGCTGAAGGCCCACTGCAGGAGCTGCTGTATCTCCCCCTCCCTGTACAGCGCCGTCACCTGGCTGGGCTACCTGAACAGCGCCGTCAACCCCGTCATCTACACCACCTTCAACATCGAGTTCCGCAAAGCCTTCATCAAGATCCTGCACTGCTGAGAGTAGGAGGGATGAGAAGCGTCATCCGTCATGACGTAGGTTTGAGAGCAGAGGTGAGAGGGAGAAAGAGTGAGAGACTGATGGATAAACGAAAGAGGCAGCGAGAGGGATGCCAAAACGAGACGATGGAAAAACAGAATCCAGAATACGAGGCAAGAAAAATGTTCTATTTGGGCTTTGTTCCGTTTCCCTGTGTTTGTCTTATTCTGTAATTCGATTGGTTGTTGTTCTGTTAGATCTAGTTGGGCTCTTTTTCTGTAAAGTCCTTTGAGACATGCTTGTGATAAAGGGCGATATAAATAAATTAACTTGAATGTGAAAAAGGCAAGAACACAACAAAAAGCTGGAGACATTCATGGAAAAGGAGACTGTATATATAGGGAATATAAAGGTCTGTGGATCTCTTCAGTGTATACCGACCGAGAGACATGTACTGTTTGTCATGGCAGTCTTGAGTTTACAATAATTTCTACAACTCTTATTGGAGTGATTGGAGCACATACTTCTTTGTCACCAAAAAAATGCATTAATTTAGGTTCTTTTATGAATTTATTATGAGTCTAATGAAAATGTGACCAAACTGCAGGGTCAAAAATATACATTACATTACATTACAGCATTTAGCAGACGCTTCGAAAGCGACTTACACATTACATTACATTAAGCGACCCACATGTCATACCGTTGGCGGAGGCAGCCATGCAAGGTACCAACCTGCTCAACGGGAGCAATTCGGGGTTAGGTGTCTTGCTCAAGGACACTACGACAGATTGTTCCCGGGAGGAGCTGGACTCGAACCGCTGACCCTGCAGTTGCGGGGCGGGAACTCGACCTCCTGAGCTACATATACATACAGCAATGCTAATATTTGGTGAAATGTTCCTTTTCACCTCAATTAGGCGCTTTTGGTAGCCATCCACAAGCTTGTGGCTTCTGGTTGAATCTTTGACCGCACCTCTTGAAAGAATTGGTGCAGTTCAACTACATTCGACCTACCGGCTGATGATTTGAGGTTTTCCTGAAGAATTTGGAGGTAATCCTCCTCCTTCATTATTCCATTTGTTTTCCGTAAAGCACCAGTTCCACTGGCAGAAAAACAGGCCCAGAGCATTATACTACCACCACCATGCTTGGCGGTAGGTATGGTGTTCTTGGGGTTAAAGGTTCACCTTGTCTAGCTGCTTTGAAATGGCTCCAAGTGACTTTCCTGACATGTTCAAGTCAGTGATCCGCTTTTCCAGCTCCGTGCTGAGCTCCTTACACTTTCCCATTGTAGTGTCAAATGAGCGTATCAAACAAGTCACCAGCTGTAGTGATCATAATCACTCACAAGAGACTAGAAAAACTCACGACTGCCATGACATACATGACCTTGACATACATGAAGTGTACGTAAACTTTTGACCACAACTGTATGTGCGGCCACGTGACTATTTTCCCAATTCACTGGAAAGTTTGACTTGTGTCACGCTCCTTTTTGTTGTAGTTTCTTGTGAACTAGGCTGACAGCATCTTGTTATCTGTTCCTGTGTGCTTATCTTTCTCCGAGGACTGCAGTGTGTCAGTACAACTTTGATTTGAGAGTCCAGTACAAGAACCTTTTAGATTCTCAAACCCAAGGCTCTATCTTATTAACTAATTAAAGTTCTATGAAGGCGGACTTCTTGATTTGGTGATTCTGCACACAAAACAAGCTTCATGTGTAGACTAAATGTTTGCTTTAATTAATGTGTGTTTATGTGAGATGTGTTTTTGTAAATAACTGTATTACTGCTTTGGACCACGGAGCACTGCTATTGTACAGATCATTGTAATAAACAGAAAAACATATTCTCTTTCTTTGCTCATTTCATCTGAATCACCATCATGAATAGGAGTTGTAAAGTGCAGTGATACTGAGGTAGGAGAAAAGGACAACAGTTCCGCAGGTATTACGCATTCATATTCATATTCAGACGTCTCGATGTGCACACTGAGGATTTTGGACGTGACCTCTGATGCACACTGGTTTATTAAAGCATTGTTAAAGTTTGTGTTGTGTAGTTACCTTGCCATGATGTGACTCCAGATATCTTCAATAGTTGCTCCCTTAATTCAAACTTGATAATCCAAGATAGTGTTTATTTCTCTCCCCATTGCCTTACATGGCACGGAGAAACAGGTCTCAAAGTCACACTTTTACAGGACACACACACTCGCATACATACACATGATGATCACATGAGTATAGTAAAGGGACGTTTGGAAAGTAACACGACAGAATCTGCCTTCGATCGTGAGCTTTGCGTGCAGCATTTGGCCAACAGGTAGGAAGCCGGAGGTGCGTCTGCTCATTGCCAATAGGAACTGAGTCAGCGAGAGACGGGACAGAGATAATCCCACATCCCTGGCCGCCCTGTCCGACGCAGCACATTCACAACTCGGCACTACCTTTCTTTCTCGATGATCCCCCGAAGACTCGAGCACATTAATGGCAGGCTTAGTTGTGGAAAGTCGGCCAATTGCTTGAAACACCATGACTCCGAGTTTGTGAACTGGCCCTCTGAACTCTTCCCTCATCGCTGTCTGCCAGCACCTTACACTGTCTGATGCAGTAACGTGATAGGATGAACAAATACCCATGCTGATGTGAAACGGGACACACACACACACACACACACAACTATGCCTCATTGATTTCACAATAGAAATATGATTATTGGATACATATCTTTCAACCATGGGTGTCTGTCTGTTGCCATTATGCGTGTGCCAGAGTACCTGTGGTTGGGAGCGACCCATCGGTGTGGTATACATTACCCTCTGTTGTTAAACTCTGACCCGGGCTCACAATTATCCCCATGCATATTTCATGGACCCCGACGACAAGAACGCAGGTATCCGTTACTGCCCCCGACTGCTAGCCCTTACCTCTCCTCACCAGAGGAGAAAGAGTGGAGTCATGGCATAGGAGGAAGAGAAAGAAGATGGAGGGGTGACATAATGAAAGGATGAAGTGGTAATTGAGGAGAGGAGGAGAGCTACAGAATTGCAAGAGAAGAGGTGACAAACTGCTGGAGCCCGTGCAAGTTGGAAGAAGATGGATTCATAGTAACAGAATAGAAATCCTTGGATAGAAGAGGCATCGGAACCAGAATAGGGTTTATTTGGAGTCCGGTCACTGACGGTGAGCCGATGATGCACCTTTTCCCCACTGTGGTGCTTGCGGGTTTGATTAAGTGAAGGAGACTCGTCGGAATAATCCCACGCATACAAATGAAGCCAACGCATGCAAATCTGTACGGCTGATATTCAGGTGAGAGCTCTCGGAACATGTCCCAGGCTTTAGTGTCTACAAAAGGAACGTTTGGCTCTAGTGATGTGAAGTAATCGTGGCTTGTGTAGTCTGCTTTTCAAAATGCAATTGATCTCAACCACACCGCCCTTTTCCAAACACGTTGCTATTGTTTCTCATCAGTAGAAATGAACTTTGGAATCATTTTAATCACATAACTCACACTGGTGCCAGTGCTGATCCGTCACGCCATGGCGCCTTGACTCAGCAATTAAAGAACATTTAGATTATTTGTATTTTCCTCACAACAACCTTGTTATTCAAGTCATCTTTGTAAATGTGTGTTTGAAAATCAACTTCATTCAATAACAGAATTAATGACTTGGAAATGATAAGGTCCAGTCTGACATTTAGGTAAAAAGGGGTCACTCATATATTGTGGTTCCACGAACAGATCATAACAGGAAGCCTGAAGTTTCAGGTTTGAACGTGTTTATTTAAGTGGGTAGTAAAATGCACTTTGTAACAGCCATATTGGCTTTGCTCTATGGTAATGTGAAAATGTCAACGTTCAATATCTCAACAGGACGCATCGATGTCGGGTGAAAACCTTGTAACTCCAGTCTTGGTGATTTTCATGTTTTAACTTCAATTGAAGGATAACATGGTCCAGTATATAGGAGGAGGAAATTCTGCAATATGTGTAATTCCCAAACTTCAGTTTTGCTGTCGCCTTTGTTTCCTCTGCAGGCCTCGTCTGATTCCGGTTCAGATGGAGTGTCAGGGTCTCCTTCCACCCCTCTATCCCTCCACCCAGCGCAGCCATGTCTGAAATCCAGCGGAGCTTATCCGGAGCAACACTTGAAAACCGCTAGTCACAAACACAATCTACAAGCTATACAACTTCAACCCGAGGAACACCAACGTATTGTGACTACCCCGATCCTACAGACACCCTCGACATCTAATGACAGCCTCCCACAACTTGACAAGTATGGATTTGCTGGCCCAGACTGGCAGCCTCGGTGCCTCTGGTGCGCAGCAGCCCGTGGTTGCATCGATCTATCCATCCCTTGAGCCCTGGTCATCTACATCTTCACAAACTCCAACCAGTCCTACAATAATGGGCGTGTCTTCTCTGGCTCATTCTACGTTCCTCACACTCACGCCCCACTTTGGACCTGCCATACAACCACCTACAGCCAATGGGCATCATGGAAACGTACCCACCTACCCAGAGCTTCCATCCTTTTCTGAGGTAACCTCAGAGCCTCAGCCTCTAGAAACATCATCTTCTGCCTCATCTTCTTCAGTCTTACCCACAGAGGCCCAAGATCCAGAACTCCAGCCTCCACCACTCCCTCCTAGTGATAATCCCCAAGAGGTTCAGCAGAGGAAGTCATCAGATGGAGGCCCAGCGGAGGAAGGATCAGTACATCTTACATTACCCAAAGACCCCTCTGATCAAGAGCAAGGTATGGTAATAACTAATAACTGAAAGGTTGTTGGTTCAATTCCCTGCACCAAGTTCCAGTTGCCTTGGGTAAATTGACTCATAACATGTTATTTGGTACAGAGTACAGTTGTATTCTACAAATAAACCAAAAATATGACTTCACTCAATGTAGATGTAGATGCTGCGCCCACTGAGGATATCTTTGTGTATTGTTTTTTAATGTTTCTTTTAAATCAAATATATAATCCGCTCCCACATCTATAAAGGTTCATCAGCCTTTGCCGTATTGAGTGAAAGCAGAACTGTGGCTCATTCTGCACATACAAATGATCTGGTTTTGCTGCTTTAATGATCCGTGCTCATCAGCCTTGGTTGTTACTGCACCCTTGAGAATCAGATCTGTTAGTATAGTTAATCCATCTCCATGGAAACAAGTGCCTTATGTACGAGTGGTGCACTCGTACATAAGGCACTTGTTTCCTATAATCAAAAAGTATTGACTATTTTGCTTAATCTCCACTAATAAACACAATCCCTGTTTTGCGGAGACAGACTTGTAAATCCCCTGGCTGTTCCTGCCTTTTCAAAGGATGACTTGGAAAAGTCTGTATCCTTTATTGTCAATAAGATCAACTTCATTAGCTCCAAACATTTTCAAACCCTCTTTATCTTGTAGTGATTATCCTCGCTGGCCTGACGTGCTGAGCCAGTTGTGCACCATCTCCTTTGCAAGATCTTATCGATACGGTGTCTTCATCCTGCACACTACATGTCTTGCCCACATCAAGACATGTCTTGGGTGATACCGGTCCCTAGCATTCTCTCCATTGTACACCGTTCCCTCACCTCATGATTTCTTCAAGCAAGCTATTATTCAGCCTCACCTTCAAAAGACTTGGTCCATTGCTTCCACAAAATCACAGACCCATCCACGTATTCCCGACTCCAAGCTCCCCTTTCTATCCAAAGTCCCGGAGAGAGTTATGTTTCTAATCAGCTCTTGGATGTGATGGATTACAATGACATTTTTCATGGATTTCAACTATTGTATTATTTAGCCAAGTAGAGTTGATCCAACTGACATAAATCGTGCTCATGTAAATGCATAGTGCACGTTATAGTAAGTAGTATGCTGATGTCATAAATCAATAGAAAAGCACACCTGAAAATATAATAGATTTTTGTTTTTATTAGTGAATGTTTAATATTTATTTTGATTGGAACCTTTATTTAACCAGGCAAGTCAATTAAGAACAAACTCGTATTTACATGTTTGTGTTCGCCTTATGATGATTACCCGCTGGAGTTTACCCAACGTTATATTTACCACGACGTCGCTGCTCGACTCCACTTGGTGCAGAAGGCTGCTGCAAGGCTTTTGACCAAAACTAGTCATAGGTTCCACATTACAGCAGTGTCTCCCTCCATTGGAGTTCAGTCAAGCATCAAATTGATTTCAGAATTTGTACTTACAAAGCAGTGCATGCAGGTCATGCTCTACCTTAAATTACAGATTTGTTCTGTGGTCATAGCACTGTAAGGTCGCTCGGGTCCTCTGAGCAGGGCCTGTTGGGTGTGACAAGGTCCAAAAAGGGGATTATGCTTTTACAGTGTTGGCCCTAGCCTCCCTGTAAACATTAGACTGGTCTTTCTAAGAAATTACACCTTTTCTACCAGGTATTCTCTTAATCTGACGTCGTGTGTTTTATGACTTTTTGCAGATCTCGGGTCTTCACAGCGTGCCGGTCCATCACGTGAGGTGTTACTGGCTATCAGCATCCCCGCCTTCGTCATGTTGGTCATCTCCTCCGCTATCTTAGGTAACCTACATGCCTCCACTCTGTATCTCAGCAGTCAGAATTCACTTATACTCAGGTTGTCATGTAACCATGTGCTATTAAATTAGTAATTTTATAAAAAATCGAGTCTGTAATTAGAAGAAAACTTCCTGCTAATGAATTTGATTAACTACTGGTCTACAAATAGTACTACTATAATCATGTATACCAGGGGTGCCTTGATTTTTTTGCAGATCATTTACCATAAGCAATGGGATGTTGGCCAGAAATAATACTATGGGACTTTATTATGATTATTTAGAGGTATATTGAGGATACAATTCTGATATAATGCGAAGAAAATCAAACGTCTTAGGTCTTATGCAATCAACATGCTTGTTAATATGTCTTACAATAAAACCTTTTCTTGAAATAATTGATCAAGTAAACTGAGTCAAAATAGATCAAATACAATATATGTTACACTCTTTGGAACATTTTGGAGCATCAAAATGATTTGTGGAGGTTCAAATTTGACCAGTGGGCCCAACCTTGGGTTGTCCTGATCAATACTGTAATTGTGTCAAGATGTCCACAGAAAACTGATGTAATATGTAATCATGTCATTGTAGATCTGTGACGTTCTTTATAAACTCACCTTGTCCTCAATGTTTTCCTTGTCCCTTCAAATTAGTCAAGTTCCTGTGTTTCCCCCCTAAATCACAAGACTCAACTCCTCTGTGTGGCGGGATGGGGAACTGCACTGTCCCAACTCGGCTGCCTTTTCTCCCCAAGAACCCCTTCAACCAGACTGGGAACATCAGTGCAGGTAAAAAAGGAAAACATCACACTGATTAATGTCTTATTTAGGGCTCTGAGGCCCGTAATATTAATAGGGATATAATTCTCGGCTGATCTGTCTTGGTCAGATAATGATAATTTCACATGCTTTTAATGGCCCTATGATGGAAGGGGCTTTAATTGAACGTTGCCATAATCAATCAATAAATTAAACTGCCACATTGCTTTTACTGAGGTCCGAAATCTTCATGGACTGATGTGAAGATCATAATTAAACACCTCAGAGGCATTATGTTATAATGGAATCTATAGTTCCTGTTTTGGGTCTTTCTGTCCCTTTCTCCATCACCCTCCCTCACCCAGACTGCCAAGGTCGGAACAGCGATGGCCGGAACAGCGATGGCCGGGACAGTTGGCGTATCGTCGGGGGGACGCTGGCTGCCGAGGACAAGTGGGGCTGGCAGAGCAGCTTGCACTGGAGAGGGAAACACGTTTGCGGAGGGGCCATCGTCTCCCCGCGCTGGGTCATCACCGCCGCCCACTGCTTCATCGAGTAAGAGGAGGACACTCCCATGTTGTGTGAAGAAAAGGAGGCGTACATTCAGGGGGCCCAAGCTGGTGGGTGGATCAATCTACATCAACAGAGATGTAGATGGATCTGCCGTAGCTCTGTACTATACCCTTCAGCATCCAACTAATCAATCTGTAGGATTTTGACTAATCAATGCATAGAAGTTTGAGCACCATTACATACTACACTGTACACAGGTGTAATCCGTTCAATTGTTTGCAGTGCTGGGGAGAAAATAAATGAAGGTGGAGAAAAATGAATCTTTGAAAATGTTTAGATAGGCGGGAAAAAGTTGAGCCAACATCCAATATTGACCAAGACAAGTGAAAATAGGCATGAGACCGAGACAAGTCCAAGATGTCAGAGCAGTGGACTTGAGACAGAGACCGGACTAAGTGCTACCGGACTTGAGACAGAGACCGGCCTAAGTGCTACCGCCCGGTCAGCAGGGCTCCTGGGGATCATAGGAAAGATACTAGCATTCCCTATGTGATGGTAAAATAACAACCCCAAACTATATTATAAACTCACCTTCTGACATAAGTACAGTTTGGAGATGATTGGACAGCAATGACTATGAATGATTAAGCAAAGTCATACAATGTATTGTCAAGACTCTTTCACACTAGGCTATTGCAGGTATTGAAGAATTTCATGTGAATAACACACATTTGACCATTTATTCTATTTTATTTTATTTTAATCAAGCTGAATCGAGTTGAATCAAATCAAATCGAATTGAATGCCTACAAATACAACACTCGGCCTCCCTGACTGGTGTGTTTCCACAGGTACAACATGCTGCATGAGGCCGACTGGCAGGTGGTGGTGGACACAGTCAGCGTGACAGACGACTCTCAAGGTAAACGCTACAGAGCACTGCAGGTCCTCTACCACCCCCGCTTCAACAAAATCAACAACGACTATGACTTGGGACTTCTGCGCACCATCACTGACATAAAGATGGGAGGTAAGAGGGGGCGGCTTCATCTGCTGGCAGAGATGGGCAAAAATACATCTAAATGTTTCTTGTTACAATTTACAGATACTTGCTAATTTAATATAAATACTTGCAAACTGAATTACAAAATCCTTGCCCTGATGGCATGTTTTTTATATGTAAATATGCAAATATATGTCATTTGTGCATTCAAGATACAAAAAAGTATTTCAACATTTTCTATAACTTCCAAAACAACATTTGATATAGGCAATTTAGTGAATGTAACATTGCTATAATGTTAACTATTCATTCAAATCCTTAACATTCATGATTAATAAGTGAGTCTACATAATGTATTGTCATTAATATGCTTAGATAAAGTGAAGTATATCATTGAGGAACAAACCAATAGATGCGATGGTACTAGTTTTGACCTTATCATTGCAAAGTTGGCTACCTTTAGCTAATTAACTAGTTGGATACTTACAATGTCGTGTGGTGTGTATTTAATTATTACATCTTGCTCTTGGTGCTGTACTGCATACATCTATTATGGTCACCATCTAGTATCCTTCTCAGGTGGTTTTAGCCTAATGGATAGTACTTGAAATACTACTTGCAGATGGTGCTGATCCACTCGTGGGGTGGTGGTGGGGGTCTTAGCTACCTAAACGTATGTGTGCAGTGCTCCCATCACTGTACTATCCCCAAAATAAAGTTATCTTGATACAAATTACATAATAATTATTGAATACATATTTCAAATACATGGGATTAAACACTGCTTCTCTCTTGGCTATTCATGTCATTGCAATGGTTTTGCAACACATTCATTCCTTCACAGTCTAACTTGTAATTATAATAATAACCTTTATTTGTAGAGCACTTTTCAAAATACAGTTACAAAGTACACAAAAAAAGATACAATCAACTGTAAAACGTAAAAGGGCCAGAAAAGTTACAGACAGAGAGGAAGAGGCTTGGCTGGAGAGAACTGTGTGTAAATGGAGCCCGATAACTGTTTATCATCCCTTCTTATCCTTCTTATCAGTTTAAGACGTTGTGCCAAACTGATTATCGTGTGCCGTTTCTAGGTGGGGTACGACCAGTGTGCTTGCCCAGTCTGAGAGAGTCATTTCCTGCTGGAGCCCTCTGTTGGGTCACAGGCTGGGGGTATATTCGTGAAGGCGGTACGTTACGTACATTAACACGAACCGCTCTGATTACCCTTGATTAGCATTCCCTCTGATTGTGCTTTTTATACCTAATTGCACTTTCTTTATTCACAGTTCTTGAATCTTCTCCATTCCCCCCTTTTTTTTCCTTTTCACTGTAATCATTTATTTCCATCATGCCTCCTTCAGATCAAATTGCTTGATAGTAGTGGAATGTAAAAGAAAGCTGTCGACATCCTGTGTATCGTCCCCGGTGATTTTAGACACTTTTGTTAAACTCCCTTTCATTTGTATCACAATTACTGTCTAGTATTTCTTCTTTAACTATTTTCTCTCTCTCTCTTTGTCAGGCTCTGTTTCAGATGAGCTGAGGCAGGCCCAGGTACAGGTAATATCTCAGTCCATATGCTCCCGCCCGAGTGTCTACGGCTCCTACCTAACTGCTAGAATGCTTTGTGCTGGCAAAATGGAGGGAGGGGTGGATTCCTGCCAGGTATAACACACCCAGTCACATCAAATCTCCACACAGACTTGTCTGACACAGTTTTACGAAGAAGCTTTTTCACTTTACAGTAGATCTACTCAGTCAAACGTTCGTCAGTTTCACTTGTGTCACCATCAAAAGTGCTCACGCTCTCTTCAAAACCTGATGGATGCTTGACTAACTATTTTGTCCTATGTTTGTTGTAAGGGAGACAGTGGTGGACCGCTGGTGTGTGAGACAGCCGCGGGGGACTGGAGGCTGGCAGGGGTGGTGAGCTGGGGAGAGGGCTGTGGACGGCGCAATAAACCGGGTGTCTACACTAGAGTAACCCAACTGATCCACTGGGTTGAAAAATATATTGAGGTACTGTAGTGATCCTGTTTAGCAAAATCTTTATCCATCTCTAGACTACTTCCACTGACATTTTACACATTTTACATTGAAAAAAAGGAACTCAATGTCATAAATGTTAACTCTCTGTCTCTGTTTCTCTGTATTAAGTGGTTTTGTTTAGCTCAATGGGTGGCACTGACGCTGCCAGGGTTAGGGGTTTGTTCTGTTTAATGCTTGTTTTTCTGCTGTGGGGAAAGTACAGTGCGGTGTCCCCCAGGGACGCTACCTGGGCCCTCTGCCCTTTTTTTTAATTTTTACCAATGATCATTTTTAGTAAAGCCAGTTTAGCTGTTTGCTGATGTTTCTACAGTGTACATGTCATCAGGTACATTGGCTGAGTTAAATGCTACTCTCAAAATGAAGTGGAAATGACTGGACCATAGTTGATCAGACTGGGAAACCAAAAACAAGTTTGTTTTGATTGTGTCAAGGACTATTGTTTTTGGATATTCAGTTAGTGCAGAATAGAGTGGCATGTCTTGCACTGTTCAATGAAAGTACCGGTAAATATAGACAAAATACGTATGCTGATCTCATATGGCTGAGAGTAGACGACAGATTAACATGCAGTCTTCTATCTTTTCTTTAGAAGTATACTGTATGTGTGTTAAAACAGCATCACTGCTTGAACTCAAAAATACATTTCACAGAGGGTAAACATAGCCATGCAACTACACAGGTTTACAATACCTCAACCTTGAACCAGTGCAATGACAGAAAAAACTATTGGCTACCATATACTATACTTAATAACTCAAGCACCCAGTAAAGTAAGTTTTAAAAAGCAACTAAAGATGTTATTCATAGGAACAGGGCTGTAAATGTACTTTTTTATTTGTGAATGTGGTAGCTCGTGGTATCACTTATGGATGTATCATGCGTAAACATTCAAGTCAAGTCAAGTCCATTTATTTATATAGCCCTTCATCACAAGCATGTCTCAAAGGACTTTACAAAGAAGGAGCCCTGCCTAGATCTGACTAATCAGCTATCACGCAGAACAAAATGATGTGATACAGTATGTAGCAAAATGAAACACAAGGAAGCTAAACTCGATATTGTAACAGTAACAGTTTTGGATAAAAGCATCCACCAAATGACATGCACATAACAGTTGCTATACCTTGCTTCATTACAAGGCACTCTATGTGGTTACACTGGCTCATACTGGATTTTATGGAGATGTATAAAACTGGATTTTATGGTGAAACTAGGCTTTTCCCTTTTCCACTTTTGCAGCCGGAAAAAACGGAGGAATCCGAGGACACTCCGACAACCACGAGCAACACTGTAGTCTAGTATTTAATCTAATGTGATAACTCTGACAATAAAGAACCACAATCAATTTTCTCTGCTTGTGCTGTGTGGTAATAATCCTAACTAACAATCACTATGATATCCCTCGAATATTCCTGTAGGGACTTATAGTATA
>OMOT01079524.1:0-11301 GCA_900312575.1 Acanthochaenus luetkenii
ACTGGGAGGTGTCACTTTTTGTAGACTTGTGATACATGGGGGTGTTTGGCGGATGGTAGGGTCTCCATGTGATGCAGACACCCCCCACAACCCCTTCCCTTCCCCTATGATGACCGCAAATTGGCGAGCAGGGAGGGACGCAGCTCGAACTATGTCGTCACATCATGGGATTTGGCTAGATTTCTTTTTTCTTTTTCCTTAATCCTTCCTCTCCTGGTCACACGATTTGTCTGTGCGGCCCTCAACAGAAACAACGACTTAACTGGGGAAGGTGGTGTTTTTATGAAATTCAGCATATCTATCCTTTGACAGCTTCCACCTATTATTATTATTATTATTATTATTATAAAACAGACTTTGGTGTGTCAGTGTATGTTCTATACAAAGCAAGCTTTGTTGATGGGGGCAGTTATGTTTTGTGGGTAGAATGAGGGAAAAGGTGATGTTATCATGGGTTTGGTTTGGTCAACAAGATATGTTGTTTTGCTTTACAATATAAAAGGGTGAAAGGCTGACTTCTGTTACATGTAACGTTAAAGAGAATTTAAGAAATGTAAACATTTCTTCCTACATCTTGAAATATATCGAGGCATCATTCCAGCACACGTCACTGAGTTTTTTTGTTGTTGTTTTTTAAGCCCGCATTCTGTCTTTTTGCCCAAAACGGTGTAGTCGAACCGCAGAACTTGAATAGATAAAACTGTCTTTCCACTGTTATTTGCCATGGTAATTTGGCTAGTTCGCTGTAAAATGGAGCCTATGGCATTTTAAGGTTTAGTCGCTATAGTGACAGCGGAAGTGTGGGCAGTAAGGCTGTAAAGTGTATCACACTGTGGCTGTAGCCTAAACTAAAAAAAGCTAAAAGTTAGTTACAAGATTATCATTGAAGTAATAAAATGTGACGACTTATTAACAGTTATATAAAGAGATTAAACCCAAATCTGGCAGCAGGGCGGCAGAGACGGAGCAAGACACCAGTTTTCCATAGCTTTTGGTCGTTGCTGCAAAACCTCTTGCCGCCAGTCGATTTATACGGACGTTAGCCCAACGGTACATATAAAAATGGCCGCCGCTCCGACCATCCTGGAATGTTGCTTTGAATGGGGAAGACCGTTCAAATTCTGTGAGTCGGACTAACCAGGCCGATGTGGAAATATCCTGCTAGTCTCTGCCGACACGTCAAAGCGAAGATGCAGTCCTTGTGTTGAATGTTGCGTCAGGTTAGCTGCCAGCTCGCCTTCGCCTCACACCACCAGCAATCAGCCTGTCAAGCTGACGGTGTGAGTGAATTATTGGTGTGTTGTGAACAGAGCTGGAGAGAAGGACAACTTCCCTGTTGTTTTCCCCCTTTCCAGTTCACTCGGCTCGCACGTCACATGGAGAAACAAGACTTTTAAGGGTTAAAAGGTCATAAATCGAGTAATGGCCTGTTTAAAGAGAAACTCCCCATGTTGCAGTTATGTGTACTTGGCAATAAAATGTGCGTATATACAGATGATGCATCTTGTTTGTCTGAATCTAGTTGAGCTTCGTCCCACGTGGGTCTGCCAGCCTTGTAGACTAGAGGCCAGTTGTACAGTAGTGTTGCCCTGCACCGGTTGAAAGCTCAATTTAAAAACGAGGCTTTTTGTGCCTAGAGAAGAGTGCAATGTTATTTTTACTCGAGTCTTACTGTGGAATGTGTCCACTTTCCTCCCATGCGGACCCAGACCCTATGTGCTATGTGTGTGTGTGTGGGGTGGTGGGGGGGAGAAGGGAAGCACATCAGGTGTTTATATGCAAAAATACAGCAGGGATCCTGCACAAACGTGCCCGGCACCCCCAGGTGTTTGAGTTTTGCTGTTTTTAGTAGTTTGAACAAAACGCCAAAGAATCCATTCTGTGTCTAACATGCCGTCAATCCAAGTGCTCCGGATTTTGAAATTCGACCCGCTTAAAAACTGCGCAACCTAAACTAGCACGGTATGTCAATCAATATGAATCTACATTCCCCATGTCGGCCATACTGAGAGCCTTGCTCCTCAGAGAAACGGTGATCTGCTCTGTGGGAGGGTGAGGCTTTATATTTTGCATGTGTATAGATCATACAAGTCTTCATTGCTACTGATTGAACTCCAACTTTGAGCTATTAGGAAATGTCAAGATATTAATTTTTCTCAGAGGTATATTTTTCTGTATATTTCTCAATTGTTTTTTGTGATAGCTTAGGGTTTTTTGTTCACAGTGACATAGTTAGCGACCATTTAATGACAATCCACACGTATACGTTATACACATGTAAACTTCGGAAATGTTTGTTTTGTGGGGGGGGGACGGACAAAATAAAAATCGTTCTCTAACTTGCGTGTATCTTTTTTTTCTCTCCTTGAGGTGCAAAAAGCCATGAGATGATTTCTTGCCCCGGGACTTAATTAACTCTCCAAACCATAAAAGTCGCTGTTTTTCAACACAGACCTCCAGGGGCAGTTTGCCTCTGAACACTAAACGCATGCATTGAGAACAATGGAGAAAGCGAGCCAAGAGGATCAAGTTGTGGAAAACTATAATGGAGGGCCCCAAAATAATTCCAGTAACACCAGCACAGCACAGGGTGGAAAAGAGAACAAAACGGGCAACAACAACATGATTGGGGAAGCGGAGACTAGGCTGATATTAGGAGACGAAAGTCCATCCATCTTCAACCTGGTCACTTTAACCAGCTCCGACTGGGGGATCCCAAGGAGTTCCCAGGCCATCATCCCTCCACCTAGTCCTCGGTCTGCCCCGTGGTCTCTCCCCAGCTGGACGCGCCTGAAAAACCTCCCTAGGGAGGCCACCAGGTGGCGTCCTTACAAGATGCCCGAATCACCTTGATTGGCTCAGAGTCTCTCACGGATGACTTGAGCTGCACACCTTGTCCCTAAGGGAGATGCCAGCCACCCTCCTGAGAAAACCCTTGTATCTTGCATCACAACAGTGTGGTAAAGCGAGCGCAATACCGCTACTGCTGCTCCGATTCTCCGGCCCATCTCACGCTCCATTGTCCCCTCACTCGCGAACAAGACCCCGAGATACTTGAACTCTTTCACTTGGGGTAAGGACTCATTCCCTACTCGGAGTAGGCAATCCACCGGTTTCCTGCTGAGAACCACGGCCTCAGATTTAGAGGTGCTCCCAGCCGTCATCCCAGCCGCTTCACACTCGGCTGTGAACCGATCCAGTGAGTGCTGAAGCTCACAGATCGATGATGCCATCAGGACCACATCATCTGCAAAAAGCAGCGATGCAATCCGCAGCCCACCGAACTGCAACCCCTCCGCTCCATGACTACGCCTCGAGATCCTGACCATGAATATCACAAACAGGATTGGTGACAAGGCGCAGCCCTGGCGGAGGCCGACCCCCACCGGGAACGAGTCCGACTTACCTTACTGCAGAGAACCCGGACACGGCTCTCGTAGTGACCCCCTCACCCCGTACTCCCGCTGCACCTCCCACAAAAGCTCCCGGGGAACCCGGTCGTAAGCCTTCTCCAAATCCACAAAACGCATGTAGACGTACTCCCAGGCCCCCAGGCGAGAGTAGACAGCTGGTCTGTTGTTCCACGGCCAGGACAGAATCCACATTGTTCCTCTTCAATCTGAAGTTCGACTATCTGTCGGACCCTCCTTTCCAGTACCTTGGAGTAGACTTTCCCCGGGAGGCTGAGTAGTATGATGCCTCTGTACTTGGCACAAACCCTCTGGTCCCCCTTTTTGAACACGGGAACCACCGCCCCGGTCTGCCACTCCTTTGGCACTGTCCCGGACTTTCACGCAATGTTGGAAAGACGTGTCATCCATGACGGCCTCTCAACACCCAGAGCCTTCAGCATTCCTGGACGGATCTCATCAATCCCTGGGGCTTTGCCACTATGGAGACGTTTGACTACCTTAGTGACTTCCGCCAGGGAAATTGATGATGATCCCCCATCATCCTCCGGCTCTGCCTCTACCATAGAGGGTGGCGGGTTAGTGCTCCTTCCACCGTCCGATTACATCCCCAGTTCGGGTCAGCAGCGTCCCATCCTTGCGAAAGTCTGAGATGTCTTATCCAGTTGGACAGAGGTACAGGAAACTGGAAAGTCCCGCGGACTCTGCTGCTGATCTCCAACCAGCTCAGCTGACGGCACGTTACGCCAAGAGCACAACTTCCCAAACCAGTTGATCCAGGGATCTTTTTTCAGTGTCTGGACTAAATCTACCTACCTTGGTAGCATTGTCAACTTGTTTGTTGACCTTTGTCACCTCCTTTCGAATGACTGAAAGCAATTCAGTGCATGACTGGAGCGTTAACCGCTCCCATCTGTCTGAATGGCATCTATCTACTGGGGGGATTTTGCCTCAAACGCTGCAGTAAATCGACCTCGACATCACAGCAGTCGGGGAAATTCACCACGCTGGTGTCGACGGCCCGGGGCACTGCTAGAACTTCTGGGCCCCCTTACAAGATGTGACTCTACAGATTACATTTTACAGATTTGACTTCAAGCTGCATTCATTATCATGGGTTCATTGTTGTATCAGATTGAATTATGTAAGTGTTGATTAACGTATGTAACAAAAGTATATTTAATGAACTGAATTTGCTCAGTGTTGTTGAACAAACTATACATGTACATAAGTATAGAGTATAACCACACAAGGGAGTAACATCAGAACTTGTCTACTTAGCTGTACACAATATATTATGTCTATTGTCTTCCAATCCAGTGATTGTGATAAAAGGACATGGACATCCATTGTGTATGTTATTATCCCCCTCGTCCCTTAATCAAAGATTCATGTCTTCAGTGTGTAGAGTAGAATACGTTATGGCCATCTGCTCTTTCCACGAAATAGACCAGACCATATGAATTCAGATGAGCTCTAATCCCATATTGATTTCAACCATTAAATCCCCTTCAGTCATGAAAGTGACAGAGATAAAGGGCTAAATAATTACTTTTAAACCTTGAGTGCCGAGACGTAGATTGTGCAATAAGCAGTAGAACTGAATTGTGTGGAAGTGTTCTTTATGTACTCGACATAAAGGCCCAAGTTAGTTAAATTACTTTACTTTGACATATTGTGTTATAATGGAAAGCAATAATAGATTTGAGAATTAAAAAAAGTTTTGACCTTAATAAAAAACAAATCCAATAATCACAACCACTGTGTTGCTGCGGTTTAGCTCAACATATTGCCAAGCAGGATGACAAATACACCAACAATTGATGAAAGCAACAACAAAAGATCAAACCAACAGTCCGTAACTTATCATTTGGTTTATTTTAAGAAACAACTTCAATGAAACCCGACCACTGAATTTTCACACAAACGCACACAAAACAGAATGGGGGGACTACTTGTCCTTGTCCTTCTGTTCCTTTGCTTTCTTGTCTCTCTCAGCTTTGGCCTCCTCTACTTCGTGCTTCTTGATCAACTCCTCCACTTCCTTCTGCTTCAGCACCTTGATGCAGGTCTTGCCATCCTTGCGGGTCAGGGTGGCGATCTCCACTGAAATAACAAAACCATACAGAGACAGGCGGTTATGGATGGGATGAACGTGTCAGGGATGGGCGCTCGAGTTTGTTGCACACAAATTGACGTGAACAAGCTGAGCTTTCAAACAAATCTCTCGTTGTGCTGTATTGCAATCCAGTAGATTTCCTCTGAAGTCCGACCTGGTGGCACACAATGTAAAACACAGTGTAGATGCTGCCAGTCTTCTCAGTGATGGTCTTGTTTGTTTACGGTAATTTTACCGATGTCTCAAAGTTAATGTGGTGATGATTTATTCATGTTAGAAGGATACACACAGCACCTTTAAGCACCGTAGACATGAAGAATTAATTTCCCAAAAAATCATTATCTGAAGTTAAATATTAAACCTCTCAAATATAGAAGCTGTAATAAGAAAAAGTGTTAATGTAACAACTACCCTTCACAACTATTTATTTTAATGTATTATAGTTATCTCTTTAAAAACTTGTATCTCTACGTCCGTCTCACTCACTACACACACACCTTTCTCTGCAGACAGTTTGCTGACATCCATGGTTTTGTTGAGGACTTTAATGGCGAGGGCCAGGGATGAGGAAAGCGTCATCTCTCCCTCCTTAAAGTCCTGCATCAGCATGGAGACACACGACTAGGAGCGAGAGAGAGAGAAGTTACAATCACTGTCTCTCAAAACAACAGACACTAACTGCTCAATCCATGTTAAGAGTTGCAGAACGCACGTAGGAAGACACGCAAGACGGGTTTCACATACGTGTTCAGTTGTGAAGAATGCATTTATGTCTCAGTTTATCCTCCTCTGATAAGACTATCTCTGACTCGTATCTGGTCCTGTATAACTCACTGAGTAGAGCACGGCACCAACACTGTCAGGGTTAGGGGTTTGTTTCCCACTGAAGTCAAACATACTCAAAATGTTTACTCATTGTTGGACAAAAGTGTTCACGATATGTCTGGCAGCCATTCTCTTGTGCAAGAGAAACTTTCAGAAAGTGCCCATAAGCAGTGTGGAGGTTGTTACCCACAATCCTCGGTGTAAAGACAAGATGTGCAAAGACAATCATGAATTGTATGTTACACAATTTAGCTTCCCCAAGAGTCAGCTCCTAAATAGGTCAAAGCCTGTGTGTTCACTGCGAAGGTCCAGTCCTATTCATAACCACTACAGGCTAACCTGACTTCTTTCAGAAACTGTGAAACTGCACCCTCTAGTGTCCCTACATTGGAGTGAGTGAAACTATGCCAACATTAAAACTCCCACCTGTTAACACCAAAGTGCTGTTGTAGGACAGTGTTGCTGTAACAGAGAACTGCTGGACAAAATATTTAATTCATGCGTCGACTTGGCCACCAATTAGAAAATCATCAAGCTACTTCCTGGTATGTGGATGTACAGCGCACCAGCCTCCAGTTAGTTGATGCTCGTTTGACTTCTCCCACACCGCCTGGTGTACAAGCGCACACTGTATTTCCCTTATGCAGGGCTCTCAGAGAAACCATCCAGCCGAAGAGCTTTGTAGTGCTACTGTCTGACTTACAGCGCTGTTGTTGCCGATGCAGGTGGCCTTCCAGCCTCCGTAGTTGCCACTGGGGTCGCTCTGGTAGAGCTGGAAGCCGTAGTGCTTATCCCAGCCCATGTAGAGCAGGGAGACCCCAAACGGACGCTTTCCTGTTAATACACACAGAGTTATAAGAGTGGCTTCCATTCATTGATTCGGCTGATGATTCCTGATCCAAAACACTTTTTGATGTTTGGCATTGTTGAAATGTGGGGATCATGTACAAAAAGCGCAGTCGTTCTATAAATGTTCATCCCATATGAACGTACCTTAAAATTATAGCAGACAGACTGCCCTTTAACATCATAGTCATTGGGCCATTTCAGATCCAATGTAGCAAGAATACAAAGCTAGGGCTTGACAATTGATCATGTATAATCATATTGTGATTTTAATTTCCACAGTTCAAAATCATAGAATATTGGCATATCGCAATACTGACATGTAATTCTATTCAGAATGCCCGCTGGAGTTTAAAGTAATCAAGATTTCTTAAACAAGATGCAAAAAGTAGGGTACAATTATTTCACAATATTCAGAAAAATAATTGGGCTTATCATTTTTGCCAGAATTGCACATCCGTGTACATAAAAAAACAAAGAAGGCCATGGCATTCCTAAGCGTAAAAAGGGTTTTAAAATCATAATTTGGCTGCCCAATATGTGTTGGCAAAGCTGTGTTCCTCAACCTTTGCATGTAAACAAATGCCTTGGCTTTGGCTAAAACAGAATTGCGAAGTGACGGCCCATACCTCCAAACTGGGTGTAGGCCTGTTTGATATCGCACAAGGCTGTGACCAGCTGCTCACAGGGGATGGGCTCCTGGTACTGCAGCAGGTACCTGGGACAGAAGCAGCAACAACATGGCGTATCACATTCACTCCATATTCATTCTTCTTTTTTGTCCCCTTGGTTGCAGCCAGGATCAAAAAAAGTAAAAAATGGTTAGAAAGGCTACATTTCTCACCTCTGTGCTATAAGCCTCAGTTCATTGGTCAGTACGTTGGCATCGGCTGTAATTCCCGCCACACTGCACGCCATATCTCTGCAAGGTAATGTAGTGTAGGATGAGGCCAGCGGTACAAAAGCATTGCAACAACACAATAACAAGGGCAATGTTTTTTCCAACTGTATATCTGATCATGTGAACAGCTAACAATACACACTTAGACACAAATTTGCTTTAAAAGGTGCAATAAGTAAAATGTGTACTTTCCCATAGCATAAAATATAATGTATCTGTGGGGCGTTGATCAATACCAATGAGACAAACATTACTTCAGGCAAGGCTAGGCTGAGATGTATGGCTTTCACTTTCACTCCGTACTCGGTTTTGAAACAAAACAAAAGAAGGCAGAAACTCACTCACTCGTTTAACTTGTAGATTTTCTCTGAGAAAAACACTTCATCCAGGAGCTTGTGAATGTTCCTCCTCTCAGCAGCCAGCAGCACTCCGTCATTGGCTAAAATGCCCAGGCAGGTGCCGGCGTGGCCGATGGCTTCCATGGCATACTCTACCTGGAACAGACGCCCTACCAATGACACACAGCACTGTCAGATAAGGACATGTGTTGTACACTATTCAAACAGAGAGTATGACTCCAAATTACAGTATTTTACACAAAACAAACAATAACATCATATTCTAGCTTGAAAATCTATGCAGACATTCCATGAGGATGAAAAGGGCAGGGTCAACAAACAAGGCAAGGAATTTAAGAACTGAGATGTCAGCCTGTGGCTTAATGGAGAACAAGAAACTGAAGGTGAATATGCAAGCCTGAACAAAAAGGAAAACCAGAGGTGCATGGCTTCATTTCCCCAGACTGGTTTCCAACTTCATCAGGTACCAGACCCCAAAACCAAACTCTTACCCTCTGGTGAGAAGATGGTTGTTCGTGAATCATATCGACGAGACTGAAAGCAAACAGACGACGGATGAGAGCTACTCAAGACTTCTTCAACTTCAAAATGTCACTAAGCAGAAAGTAACCCATCAAGCACCATCTGTGAACTTGGTTAAATACCTGTGAAGCAAGCGTCCCCTCAAGTCGTCATCTCTTGCTTAGGGCAGTTCACTCAGTAATATTTAAACATGAATAACAACACTCTCTTGAAGCAACAGACCTGGGAGCTGCAACCAGTCTATAGAGTCAAGACACTCTAGAACGTTTGTTTTGAACTTACTTAACACTTTGAACCTAGTGAGCTTCATTTGACAGGAGTGTCTCACCCTGACAGTGTGCCCATATCCTCAGGAACAAACCCTTGGGTGCTCTTATTGTCCCCCTGTTCCACGTTGGGACAAACGGTTACACCTAATGTATGGGGAGGGAAGGGGACTCACCATTCCTCCTGGAGGCTGCAGTCAAACCCTGTCGACAGCAAACATGAAGCGACATTACTCAAGTTGATCCGACTAGCTACTGGGGTTAAATAGCTACCATGGGTTGATATAAGTTAGATGTGCTTGGTAGGTTTATTCCTAACCATATAGTTGCTCACACGCTGCAGTGGCGCCAGCTAACGTAGCTAACCTGCTAACCAGGGTAACGGTACATGAATGAAGCAGCAACATTTTAGCTAACGTTGTTGATCCCCTTCAGGCTAAACGTAACACTTACTCGGCATTTCACTTGTAAACCTAAACCACAAGAACATAGAGTGAAGAGCGCAGCATTTAACTAACACAGTACCATTTGGTTCAAATGTAAGAATAAGCAGCTTACCGCACAACTATTCTTGCTTCTCCCAGAAGTTGAAACAGTTCTGCGTTAGTGATGTGTCGTTCGCGAACGAGTCGGCTCTTTGAGGTGAACGTCGGGAGCCGACTCGCGTATCCGAAGAGCCGATTTGTTTTGTAAATGAACACAAGACATTAGATCCTACGACGTCTGACTTGTTCGGTAATAACGAGTTAGATCCAAATGTATCAGGACCGGTGAGACGCGTGTTCGACTCCCTCCCGTGTGTGTCGGCAGCGTGAGAGCGAGGCTCCGAGTGTGTTGCTGCTCGTTATGATGTGACGTTACGTGACCTTATATAGACTGAAGTGCTGTTATATGTTATATACACAGGACGTGTTCTCATCTGACGACTGTATGACGCAACAATTATGACGCAACAATAATGTCCTAACGGATTAATAAATTAATGAATCAGTCAAATCATCATTTAAATCCTGAAAGAGAGATGGGTGATATTGTGAACAAATAAAGTTTTGAACTGAGCATCGACAATCCTCGTTTCATATTATATTATACAAGTTAAATTGCAGTATATCTGTATAATGTGGAATTATTTAATCTCTCTCTCTCTCTCTCACACTCTCACACACACACATCAGTCCCCTCTGAGAGGATCTTCTCCAAAACAGGACACATTGTGACAGAGAGAAGAAACAGGATCAGCCTGTCATAAACATAATGGTGGTATTATGGTCATAGTTGTGTGCTTGTGGTTCCATCTGTAATCAAAGAGAATATTTTTTGGGCCAAAAATAAATAAAACCACTAAGAAAATAATAATAACTTACAAACCAGTTTAATTGTTCTGATGCTGCAGTTTGGCACATTCATGTTTTTATGCATTTATTTATTTATCTTTGTTATGACGCAATATTATGTTCTATTTTAGGAGTGTGTTTTGTTTTGAAATGTTTATTGTGCAATTTATTTCGAGACATATAAATGCCCTACATGTACATGTGTAATAGCGTGAATACAGTGAAGTGGTAGATTTTTGCACAAACACCAGTCATTGTTCAAAATATCGCTAACTTGGCAGATTTGGAAAACCCGGAAATGCTACTGAATAAAGAGCCGTTTGGGAGCCGACTCTTATTGGTGAGCTGAGCCAAATGATCTGACTCACTGAAAAGAGCCGGAATGTACATCACTAACGGCCTTGTGTACGAGGTGGGTCACGGTGCCTTCCGTCCATTCGCGCTAACAAACACTGTCGAAGGTCAAAGGTCACGAGCTGTTTTACTGCAGTGAATTGTTGATTCTTTTCGCAAGCTTTGTTTCAAAAATCAAGAATTAAACGAACCTCTTCCGGTTGTCCACTGGAAAACCAAAATAAAAAAATGTTTTTCTTCGCTATTAGTTGAAACCTTGTAGCTGATGATGCGTTTAAGTGCTATCGGAAATATATGAGAGTGCACATGAGCGACCCAACAAAGCGGCGAATGCTTTGTCAACAGTCGGGTTGAATTACGGGGGG